>VMDO01014287.1:0-55077 GCA_007922755.1 Pedetes capensis | reverse complement strand
TTGTTATGATCCACACAATCAAATGCTTTTGCATAGTCAATAAAACATAGATAGACATCTTTTTGATATTCTCTGCTTTCAGCTAATATCCACCTGACATCAGCAATGATGTCCCTGGTTCCCCGCCCTCTTCTGAATCCCGCTTGATTTTCTGGTAATTCCCTGTCTATATACTGCTGCAGTCGCTTCTGAATGATCTATAGTAGAATTTTACTGGTGTGTGATATTAATGATATTGTCCAATAATTTGCACATTCAGGTGGATCCCCTTTTTTGGGAATAGGCACAAATATGGATCTCTTCCAGTCAGTTGGCCAAGTAGCTGTTTTCCAAATCTTGGCATGAACATGTTAACACCTCCAGTGCTGCATCTGTTTGTTGAAACATCTCTATTGGTATCCCATCAATTCCTGGAGCCTTGTGTTTTGCCAGTTCTTTCAAGGCAGCTTCCACTTCGTCCTTCAACACAATTGGTTCCTCTTCATATGCAACCTCTTGGAATGGTGGGTCATCTACCAACTCTTTCTTCTATAATGACTCTGTGTATTCTTCCCATCTTCTTTTGATGTTTCCTGCATCATATAATATTTTCCCTATAGAATCTTTCACTACTGCCACTCGAGGCTAGAATTTTTTCTTCACTTCCTTAAGCTTGAGAAACACAGAGTGTGTTCTTCCCTTTTGGTTTTCTGCCTCCAGCTCCTTGCACATGTCATTATAATATTTGTTTTTGTCTTCTTGAGCTGCCTTCTGAAATATTCTGTTTAGTTCCTTACCTTCGTCATGTCTACCTTTTGCTTTAGCTGCTCTATGTTCAAGGGCAAGGTCCAGTGTCTCTTCTGACATGTAATTTGGTCTTTTCTTTTTTTCTTGTCTTTTTAAGAACTTCTTGCTTCCTTCTTGAATGATATCTTTTATGTCATGCCATAGCTCTTTTGGTCTCCTATCATTTGTGTCTAATGAATTAAACCTATTTTTGAGGTGGTCTCTGAACTCAGGTGGGATATCCTCAAGGTCATACTGTGGCTCTCGTATACTTGTTCTAATTTTCTTCAGCTTCAGTTTGAACTTACATATGAGAAGTTGATGGTCTGATCCACAGTCAGCACCTGGTCTTGTTCTGACATTTTGTACAGAGCTTTTCCATTGTCTCTTTCCACATATGTAGTCAATTTGATTCCTGTATGTTCTGTCTGGTGAAGTCCATGTGTATAGTCTCCGTTTATGGTGTTGAGAAAATGTATTTGCAATGAAAAGTCATTGGTCTGACAAAATTCTATCATGCAATCTCCAGCTTCGTTTCTGTCACCAAGATCATATTTTCCAATTACTGGGCCTTCTTCTTTGTTTCCAACCTTTGCGTTCCAGTCACCAGTGATTATCAGTATGTCTTGATTGCATGTTTGATCTATTTCAGATTGCAGAAGCTGATAAAAGTCTTCCCTTTCTTCATTTGTGGCCTTAGTGGTGGGTGCATAAATTTGAATAATAGTCATATTAACTGGCCTTCCTTGTAGACGTATGGGTATTATTCTATCACTGACAACATTGTATTTCAGGACAGATCTTGAAGTGTCTTTTTTGATGATGAATGCAACCCCATTTCTCTTTAGTTTATTATTCCCAGCATAGTAGATCATATGATTGTCTGACTCAAAATGGCCTATGCCGGTCCATTTTAGCTCACTGATGCCTAGAGTGTCAATGTTTATGCGCTCCATTTCTCTTTTAACTATTTCTAATTTGCCTAGATTCATACTACGTACATTCCATGTTCCAATTATTAATGGATGTTTACAGTTGTTTTTCGTCATTTTGAGTTGTGCCACATCAGCAAGTTGAGCACCTTGGGGTTTTATTCCATTTCCGTCATCACAGTAGACTCTACTTGGAGAAGGCAACTCTTCCCCAGTAGTCTTTTGAGTGCCTTCCAACCTGGGAGCCTCATTTTCAGGCACTATATCTGACAGTGTTTCTTTGCTATCCATAGGGTTTTCAATGGTAGTTGTTTCAGGAGAGGCTCGCCAGGTCCTACTCCCTAGTCTGTCTTAGTCTGGAAGCTCAGCTGAAAACCTGTCCACCATGGGTAACCTTGCTAATGTCTGAGGTTACAGTGGCAGAGCTCTCAGCCTCATCACAACACGGCAAGCCCCCATGGCAAACTGACAGACGTGTGGGGGCTCTGATGGTAAAATAATTAATACAAGGACACATATATAGCATAAGAAAAAGAGAAGGAGAATAGAAAGAGGGAAGAGAGTAAAACAAGAAAGGAAGGAAAAAAAAAAAAACCTCACGCATACACGCTCCCACCCACGTATAAAATCGCTTATAGTCAGGTGCGGTGCTATACACCTGCATTCCCAGCAGCTTGTGGGCGGAGGCAGGAGGATCGCAAGCCCAAGATTACAGGCAGCCTGCACAACCCAGCGAGACCCTGTGCCAAAAAGTAAAAAAATATGGGCTGGGGGCGCAGCGCGGAGGTCCAGCACTTACAAAGCGAATAGGTGCAAGACCCTGGTTTCAAACCCCTGTACAAAACAACAAAAACAAACAACAACAAAAAACCAAACCAAACCAAACCAAACCAAAACAAAAACCCCAAGAAACAAAAAAACAAAATCAAAACAAAAACAAAAACAAAACCATGCATACATGCTCGCACACACATATAAAACACTTCTAGTCAGGTGCAGTGGTGCACGCCTGCAATCCCAGCAGCGTGGGGGACAGAGACAGGAGGACCACAAGCCCGAGATCAGAGGCAGTTTGTGCTATCCAGCAAGCCCCTGTTTCAAAAACTAAAAAATATGGGCTGGGGGCGCAGCGCTGCGGTCTAGCACCTACAAAACAGGCAGTCGCAAGACCCTGTATTCAAATTCTCATACAAAAAAACAAAAAACAAAAAACAAAAAACAACAAAAAAAACCCTCGTATGTTCTTGTAGGTGCACTGTGGGCACCCAGTGCCACCGGGTGAAGTTGATACTGCAGGAAGCAGTGCTCCCTCCAGACTCAGGATGGCAGTGTTTTCAAACAATCTGCAGGAGCAGTCTGTCTTAGTCTATAGAGATTTTGCCGGTTATGAAGAAAATGGCAGATTGCCCCACAATGACCAAAGAGATGGTTTCAGGAAATATTCTGTGTCTGTGGTATTATTTGAGAAGCAGTGGAGCCTGTGGGGTCCTCCCTGGGGTTCTCCCTGTCTTATGTAGTTCGGGCGCCAGTTCCCCAAATCAGAGATTTCCAGCCCAAAGCCTATAGCATGGAGGGAATATGGTTGCTAGCATGGATTTTTTTTTTTTTTTCTATTGCAGGGCTTTCCGCCCACTTGGGAGACCACTTGGGAGGACCAAATCCTCTTGTGGGTGGGATGATATTCAACTCCCCCCCCCCGGAGAGAGTCTGTAGTAGGTCTGCCATGCACAGTGATTGCGCTCGAAACTGTTCTTATTGTGTCTAATTGTCCCGCAAGTCTCTGCCAGAAAGGAGCACTCTGTCTGCTTAGCGCTCAGCCTCCTCCGCAGACCTCACCTTTCTCCACTGTGCAGTGGGATGACTTAGGATCCCCTCTGGTGTGTCTGGGGTCCAGTCATATGTGTGCCCGTATGTCTGTGGAGATTGCGTCTGCATGACTGTCCCGCCACAACAAGAGGGAGGGAGTCGCGTTTCAGCTCTGGATGCGTACCGCTGGCACTGGTTTCCCAGTTCCCTCCAAGATTACTCCCTGTACCCTCAAGTATCTACTCTCGTGGCTCTGATCCCTATTTTCTCACGTGAGGGACCTACAACAGCCCAGCATCTCAGGCTGCGGCACGTATGTTGCTAAAGATGGCGATTCAGTGTGCCACCTCAAAAACTGACTCACCCGAAAACTTGCAGTTTGTGTCCCGCGGGCAGGGTGACAGTGTGATGTCAAGGTTGCATTCCATGTTGGGTCCGGCTCCCATGGGTGTGTGGGTGAAGTCCCCTCCGAGTCTCCGGGATTCTATCCTGCCGTCTGCGTGAAGGCGAAATAGTGGAATGGCAGTCCTGCTACTGACCTCTGTGTAGCTCCTCCAAAGCCAAATGCTCGATTTCAGTGCCCCTCCAGTTTCATCCTCTGTCTCCCAATCTAAACTATCACTGTTTCTATCTATTCATTGTGAGTTCTAAACCCCTAATCGAGGCTTCCCTTTACTCTGGGACAGAAGGCACATGTTATCTGTCCACCATCTTGCCTGCAGCCCCTCAGAAATTATTAGGGTTTGCCTTTTGGAGATTAGATGACCTCATTGTCCCAAGGAATCCAACCTAAGTGTTAAGTGGGCAATCAGAGAGCTACTGACACCCTGTCAACACCTCCTGGTCCAGAATTTCTAAACTGTAGTATGTTTAGTTTAGTAATCTCTCTCAGTAGGCATGGAGCGCTGCCCCTTGTGTTGGCTTTCCTGGGGGAAGCTCTGTTTCTTCCTGTCTGAATTGTCTTTCCAGCTTCCATCCTGCTCTGCCAAGGACAGCTCTTTTCAGCTCAAGAAGAGAGGGTGGGAAAATGAAATCCAGTTAGAAACAAAGGGACATAACACAAGAATCTCAGGCAATGGAAAGTGACTGGATAAAAATGAGAAGATATATAGGGGAAATGCATTCTGATATTTAGTGAGACGCATGAAATGAAAGAGTAAGAAACACATGTGCATGCCCTCTTTCGATTGTTTGTGGATTCAGTTTCTCATATAAGTGACCCAGCTTTTGTTCTTTCACACTAATAATGCTTTTCACAATGATACATTTCAAATTACAAAGATATAAATGTCTGATGGAAAGTTCTAGCAAAAGTGTGTGAAAGAGACAGTTAAGTTCTATTCCAATCCTATAACTTAACTCCTCAGACATAACCATTACTCATATATGAATATATCTTACTAAGCCATTTGAATTCATCTACAAACCATATGGCCTTTAGCTATACCACCCTGGCATCTGATCTCAGCAGATCTCAGAAGCTAAGCAGGGTTGGGCCCTGTTAGTACTAGATGGGAGACTGCCTGGGGATACCAGGTGCTGTAGGCTTCAGAGAAGGACCCAGCAGCCCACTCCCAAAATAATTAGCCATTGAAAACCCTATGAATAGCAGAGAAGCACTGACATAGTGCTGGGCATAGCACAGTGTTGGGGATTGTTTAGTTCTTTTGTACATAGGGTAGCTAGGAATCTGACCCAACTCGACGGTCCCTAATTAAAAAAACAACAACAACAAAAAAACAAGACAACACAAACCATGCAGTGCATATAATACTATAAAGAAACAGTTTACTTAGTACCACATCATCAACATCTTTCCATGTCTGTACTTTATTCTTTGTATTGGCTACGATGAGATTCCATCATATGAAACAACTGTGGCATCCAATCCTGTCAGATCTCAGAAGCAAAGCAGGGTTGGACCTGGTTAGTACTTGGATGGGAGACCACCTGGGAATACCAGGTGCTGTAGGCTTGGGAGAAGGACCCAGAAACCCACTGCCAACAAACAAACAAACAAACAAACGGCCATTAAAAAACCTATGAATAGCAGAGAAGCACTGACAGTAGTGTTTCTTCTGTTGTACATTGGGGTTGGGATTTAGCTCAGTGGGTAGAGCGCTGCACTGCAGTCTCTGAGGTCCCGAGTTCAATTCCCAGCACCACAAAAGTGGGAGAAAGGCCTGGAAATCCACTCCCAAGGCAATCCGGAAATAGTCAGCCATTGAAAACCCTACAAGGGTCGCTATGAGTCAAGATTTGGATACTGACTTGAAGGCACCTAACAACTGTTGTACATAAGGTCACTATGAGTTGGATGCCAACTGGATGGCACCTAACAAGATAATTAAATTTAATATTTTTTAGTGATACTTAAAAATTTAAGTTATAACCCAATTTTTAATACAAGGTGAGGTTCTCTAAACCAAAATACAATATTCAAAACCACTCCAAAATACAAAACATTCTAAGTGCTGACATGAGGCAACAAATGGAAAATTCTAAACCTGACCTCCTATGACAGGTCTTAGTCAAAATGCAAGCACACTAAAAATTCTTTATAAAATTAGCTTCAGCCTACGTATAAAAGTATATATGGAACTTAGGTAAATTTTATGCATATTTCATTATAGATATGCAAATACTCCAAAATCCAAAAAATTAAAATTAAAAAACACTTTCAATCCCAAAGTATTTTGGATGCATATGTATTTTTACACATGTAAGTAATTTCCTTGTAGGCTATATTTAAACAACATGCATATTGTACTTTAGATACCTTCTTTCATTTTGCTGTCTACAAAAAAATATATAATTTATACTCTTTCCAGAAGAGAGTTTATAAGTGTGCCTTTTAAAAATATCAAGTCAACATTGGAATTTATCATTATTTACTGTATTTATAAATATGAAAAAGATTGATATTTCATTGTTGTTATATTAACATATTCAATTATTGTTATTGTTGTTAGGTGCCATTAAGTTGGGTCCAACTCATTGTGACCCTGTGTACAGCAGACAAAAGACTCCCTGACATTGTGCCATGTCCAACACTATTGTCAGTGCTTCTCTGCTATTCATAGGGTTTTCAATGGCTGATTATTTTTGGGAATGGGCTGCTGGATCCTTCTCCCAACTCTATAGCACCTGGTATTCCCTGATGGTCTCCTGTCCAAGTACTAACCAGGCCCAGCCCTGCTTAACTTCTGAAATCTGACAGGATTAGACACCACAGTGGTATGACTACAAGCATTCATTTATTAGTGAGAGCAAACACATTTAATTGTCCATTGGTCATTGCATATCTTTCTTTTTTTCAGACTGACCACTTAATGTGCCCATTTTATTCATTTACTTATTTAAAATTTATTTATTTATTTGCTGTACTTGGAGTTGAACCCAGGGTCTTGCATATAATTGGCAAGTGCTCACCACTGAGTGCACCCCAGCCTATTTTTTATTTTTTATTTGGATCAGAGTTTCACTGAGTTACAAAGACTGCCTCTGGCCTCGACCTTATAATTCTCCTTCCTCCATCTCCCAAAGTGCTGTGATTACAGAAATACACTACCATGCCTGGCTATTATATACCCATTCTAAAATCATGTGTTTTATATAAATTCAGTTCTATAGGAACTTAAATTTTTATTTAGTCAATCTGTCCATTTTTTCCTTTATAGGATTTAATGATGTTTTGGAAGTCTTTTCCTGACCCCAGTTTATAAGAAAACTTATTTACCTGTGGCGTTTTTGTGGCTGTATTGTTATAAGTATACTCTATAAATAAATTATTATTTTCAAGGCTATACCCTGACAGAAGTCCAGCAATTGCACTAGACTTTTTGTAAGACTTCTATTTCCATATCTAGTTTGACTTAAAACTTCAAGAGACAATGATTAGTTTCTCTTTTCCTAAAGGATACCTAAATATTGGTCATCACTGGGGACCAAAAAGATACCTGAGAGTGCCAAAGGGAAATGAGTACAGACTGGAAAAGAGCATCCATTGTAGTGTGCACTCTGGTACTGATTCACTTGTCTCAGCCCTTTAAAGGAAGAACAGAAGCGAGGACCCAGCTGCCAACTTTTTACCTGGCAGAGATGAATATAAGGAAAAGGATGAAAAAGAGATATCTGGAGCTTCCCCTAGAGGAAGCAGCCTCAGATACTACCTTATTTTTTGCCAGAATCTTGATCAGAATAGACAAAAAGCTGAGAAATAGATCCAGGGCTTTTCCATCAACAGCCAGGTTCTCACTGTTTTAAGGGCATTGTATGGAATTCATTCATTTATTAAATTTTGTCAAAATTCTGATTGGATATTGTTCTAGATCCTGCAGCTACAAGCATTGACAACAGGCAGTATTCTGCTCATGTAAAGCTTATATTTACACAGACTAGACAGACAAGTTGCAGGATAAGTGAGTTTAATATAATTTGTTACATAGTGAAATGTCTTATGGAGATAGTGGTGTTAGTTGTATGTGCAAGGATGGGCAGGTGAGAGGATAGCATGGATGCTATCTAGAGTATGGCGAAGAATGACCTCATTGAACAGGAATATGTATATTTCTATTATCTAATGGTTGTCCAGTTGGGTAACCTGACATATGGCTGCATACCAAACCTGTCTTATCAATGATGTCAAGGTATCTTTTGTGTCCAATTCCTTTCCTTCCATTGGCATATATATTGTGCAAATTATGAGGAATATTCAGATAGCTATGTGTCAGGCTACAAAACAAAATATTTTATAGAGCTATTTATAAGACAAATATAAACATCAAAGCTTTAGTGGTAACATATAAACTTCTAACTGATGGCTATTGGTCTATCCACTATTTTGAGGATGGTCATGCTGGAATTACAAATTATGAGATTTCCATCTTATTTTTACATAAGACATTAGTAAGAATATATAAAAAATTAGTTGTTTAATTTACATAATTGAAATTCAGCTAATTTACTTTAGGAAATATTTATTGTATAGAAAACAGATTTAAAAATAGGCACCAAGAGTACCAAAGAAAGTGCTTTGCTTCCAAATATCTTTTCTCTCAACTAGTAGGGATCTGAGGGCTGGGATTTAGCCCAGTTGGTAGAACACTGCGCTGCAGTCTCCGAGGTCCTGAGTTCAACTCCCAGCACTGCAGAAATGGGAGAAGGGCCTGGCAATCCACTCCCAAGGCAATCCCGAAACAGTCAGCCATTGAAAACCCTATGAGGGTTTCTATGAGTTGGATACCGACTCGATGGTACCTAACAACAACAACAGTAGGGATCTGATGCACTATTAACTGTACCTTGAAAAAAATGCAACCACTATTGACAGAGATTTGCTTTAGCCAAAGCTCATGAAAAATGTTATTTATCCCTTATGACTTATTATCCTGCTGAGCATGAACATAAGCTTAGAATCATTCTTAATTTACTGTTGTGGGTAAATAGCAGTAGATGAGTTGACCTTTCTAGTAAATGTGTGTGTGTGTGTGCATGTGTGTATTCCTTTTGTATAATCTTTATACATTATCCATCTATGACCTTATCAGAACTAATCTTAAGAATTAGCTTGTGGCAGAAGGCAAAGGAAGGAAAAAAAATTTTATAAAGGGAGTCTGTAGGTGCAAAAATTCAAGGTTTTATATTTTTATAAAGGATTTTATCCATGAATTACGTGTTGTTTCCAGAGTACTAAAGACTACAATTTTTATTCCAGGAAATCTACCAAAAGAAAAGCATTCTCAATGCCTCCTATAGCTAAGCTGACATATCATTAAAGCAGAAGAGAAACAATAAGGTAGAGCAAGAGGAAGGAGGATGAGACAAAGAACTGTGAGCCATGTAAACCTTTCTGGAGTCATATTAAAAGGGAGAAATCAGATAGAAAAGAAAGCTTTCTCTAATTCTTGGTAATAGATATTTGGAAAGGGAAGATTAAAATAACAAAACAGCTGAAAATAAAGTACTATTATTACCTGTTCTCATGTTTTAAAATATTTCCAATTAGTGGGTACTACACAGGACGATATTTTGTACTGTTGTTGTTAGGTGCCATCAGGTTGGTATCTGACTCGTAGCGACCCTACATGCAACAGGTGAAATGCTATTGTCAGTGCTTCTCTGCTATTCATGGGGTTTTCAATGGCAGATTGATTTTTGGGAGTGGGTTGCCAGGTCCTTCTCCTAAGCCTACAGCACCTGGTGTTCCCAGGTGGTCTCCCATTAAAGTACTAACCAGGCCTGACCCTGCTTAGCTTCTGAAATCTGATAGGATCAGATAACATACTGATACAGTGGCAGGCGCACATAAATATAAATATGTATATATCCCCCAACTATCTATATATCATCTATCAATCAACATCTATGAAACATTAAGACCTCATTTTGTATACTATTAGAAGAAAGAAAATGAAAACTCAGATCTTGTGTTTTGGACAATGTGTTGTAGGCTATCAACTTATTTACTTCTCATTAGAGAGGAAGAAACTGAGCCTGGGGAGACTAGTTAGTGTCACTAGTGATGTCAGGTCAGCATACCAGGCATATTGATTTTCCGCCTGGATTTAGTCCTCTGTATTCATGGAAAAAGGCTTCCTGAGAGTAACTTTCTCCATGCCCCATAGGCTCATGTTATGGGAAGCTTATTTACTCTTCCCAGCCTGGGGGAACAGTGTGATCTGAGCAAGCACATAGTTTAAATGCAGCATTCTTGCCCATCCCACTCTCCTGAGTCATATGCCATCTGTGATTTCTGAGCCCACCTCTGTGAAATAACTTGCAGTGCATAAATAGACCCTGAATAGGTGGGAGGAAAGCATAGGACAATTGCTTCCTATGGTTAGGAAGTCTACATTCTTCATAAGTTCTTTGATACTGAGAAAAAATGAAAGGAGAAAATGCGGCTATCTGTGAAAAACTTCATGTTCAAGGAGAGAAAATCGTTGCACTTTCAGGTCCCAATATACAAGTATATCATTGATTTTATATCTCCTATCAACTCCACAGCACCTAACAACAACAACAACAACAACAACAACAACAACAACAACAATATTTCTTTCTATCTCTCTCTCCCCCTCTTGTATGATTCATATCCAAATAATTATAGATTCATATGTCATAATATCCACTTTATTATGCGTTTTTACATCTGTTATTTATGGGGATATAATACATGTGTAATGTTAGAAAGAGAGGAAAGTCATTTGTTGTTGTTGTTGTTATTGTTGTTGTTAGGTGCCCTTGAGTCGAGTCCAACTCATAAAGACCCTATGTACAGTGGAATGAAACACTCCCAGATTCTGTGTCAGGCACATGATCTTATTTATGTTTAAGCCCATTGTTGCAGACATGCTGTCAATCCATCTGGTGGAGGGTTTTCCTTTTGTTTGTTGACCTCCACTCTCCCAAATGTGATGTCCTTCTCCAGGGATTGGTCCCTCCTGACTTGTTGTTGTTGTTAGGTGCCGTCGAGTTGGTATCCAACTCATAGCGACCCTCTGTACAACAGGGGAAACACTATTGTCAGTGCTTCTCTGTTGTTCATAGGGTTTTCAATGGCAGATTGATTTTTGGGATGGGGTTTCCAGGTCCTTTTCCCAAGCCTATAGCTTCTGGTGTTCCCAGGCGGTCTCCCTTCCAGGTACTAACCAGGCCCGATGCTGCTTAGTTTCCGAGATCTGACGGGATCTGATGCCACAGGGCTACGGCTGCAGGCCCTCCTGACTATATGTTCAAAATACATAAGACACTATCTAGCCATCCTTAAGGAGCAGTCTGGTTGTACTTCTTCTAGGATAGATCTGTTGGTGTTTTTTTTTTTGGCAGTCTGTGGTATATTCAGTATTCACATCCAGCACCATACTTCAAAAGCGTCATTCTTCTCCTGTCTTCCTTGTTCAATGTCCAGTTTTCACAACCATGTGATGCAACTGAAAATGCCATGGCATGAGTCAGGCGTACCTTTGTCTTCAATGTGACATCTTTACTTTTCAATACTTTAAAGAGATCTTTTGCTACAGCTTTTCCCAAAGAGATGCATCTTTTGATTTCTTGACTGTTGCTTCCACAGGTGGTGGTATTTTTTAGGGCTCAATTAATATAAAAGTGAAAGTAAATTTTGTGTAGAGAAACTACTACTTCAATTTTTTGAGGAATTTAATGAAATGCCATGCATATTCCCACCACCCAGAATTAATAATGGATAATATTTCTTCACAGGGCTGGGATTTAGCTCAGTTGGCAGACTGCCATTCTGCAGTCTCTGATGTCCTGAGTTTGATTCCCAGCACTGCAAAAATGGGAGAAGGATGTGGCAACCCTCTGAGGCAATTCCAAAACAATGAGCCATTGAAAACCCTATAAGGGTTGTTATGAGTTGCACATGATTTGACAACACCTACCACCACCACCACCACCAACAACAACATTTCTTCATATTTTCTTATAGAGTTTAAAAATCTAAACATCACGCTGGGTGTGATGGCGCACGCCTGTAATCCCAGTGGCTTGGGAGGCAGAGGCAGGTGGATCGCAAGTTCGAGACCAGAAGTAGTCTGCATAACTTAGCAAAACCCTGCCTCAAAAAAGTAAAAAAAAATGGGCTGAAATGCAGCTCCTTGATCCAGCACTTGCAAAGCATGCTAGCGCAAGACCCTGGGTTCAACCCCCAGTACCGGAAAAAAAAAAACTAAACATCATTTTTATGCATAATTGATATTAGATATTGGGCTCCACTCAATGTTAACCAACATCTACATTCCTATTCTTCTTTTAGATCCAGAAGCTTCTGTCATACATTTAATATTTATCCTTCCATTTCACTTACACATACAGATATGCATTCACAAGCAATCTAAGAGTATTATTTTTGGTGTGTATTTTTAAGTTTTTAAAAATTTTAACTAATACACAAAACATAGAAGTTGTACCTGTTAATGGGGTACTATGTAATTTTCAGAGCATATATACACTGCTTAAGGTTTAAATCAGGTAAAAAAAAGCTCCTCAAATATTTGTGGGTTTTTTTGTGGTGAAAATGCTCAAAATCCTTTCTTCTTTTTGAAATGTATGGTAAGTCGTTGTTATCTATAGTCACCCTATTGTGCAACAGAATACCAGAACTTCTTGTTACTTTCTACCTATAACTTAATACCCATTGATAAACTTTGTTCTCATTCTTCTCCTACTCTAATCACTGCAGCCTACTACCAGTCGACTCTCAACATCTATGTGATCAACTCTTTTAGATTCCACCTATGAGTGAGATCATAAGGTGCTTATAGTGTCAAATCTGTCCACATTGCCATAGATCACAGGATATCATCCATTTTTGTGCCTGAATAGTTGTCCATTGTGTATGTTTATCATGCTTTCTTTATCCATTCATCAGTTGATGAACATGTCAATTATTTCTACATTTTGGCTTTTGTGTGTGGTACTGCACTGAATGTGGAAGTGCAAATGTCTCATCACCATATATATATATATATACATATATATATATGTATATATATATATATATTCAACAGTGTAATTACTGGATCATATGAAAGTTATAATTTTATTTTTTGATGAATCTCTATACTGTGTTCTGTAACGTAATGGCTGTATTAATTTACATTCCTACCAACCGAGTATGAGAGTTTCCTTTCCCCTACATCCTTGCCAACATTTTCTGTTGTATATTTATTATATCTTTTATATCTCTCTGACTTTTTCAGTAATTCTTTCATAAACAAATGATGGACATTTTTCATCTATGGGGAAAATCTTCATCTTAATTGGTGGGCTTACTTAAATTTTGATCATGTTAATTAAGGAATTTTTATACTTCTTTCTGCCTGCAGCTGTAGCCCTGTGGCATCCGATCCCATCAGATCTCAGAAGCTAAGCAGGGTCAGGCCTGGTTAGTACTTGGATGGGAGACTGCCTGGGAGTACCAGGTGCTGTAGGCTTGGGAAATGGACCTGGCAACCAACTCCCAAAAATCAATCTGCCATTGATAACCCTATGAACAGCAGAGAAGCACTGACAATAGTGTTTCACCTATTGTATGTAGGGTCGCTATGAGTCGGATACCAACTTTATGGCACCTAACAACAGCATACTTCTTTCTACCATCAACTTTTTTTTTTTTTTAAGTTCTAGGGAATTGAGCCCAGGGCCTGGCTCATGTTTGGCAAGCACTCCACCACTGTGCTGCACTCTCAGCCCTACCCGCTGGTTTTTTTTTTTTTTTTTTTTTTTTTTTTTTTTTTTTTTTTTTTTTTTTTTTTTTTTTTTTTTTTTTTTTTTTTTTTTTTTTTTTTGAGATAGGGTTTTTCTTTGTTACACAGACTGCCTCTGGCCTTAAACTTGGATCCTTCTACCTCAGCCTCTTGAGTCGCTGGGAATGCAGGCACGTGCCATGCTACTTGGCTACATTGACAGACTATTTTTAAAAGCAATTAAGTTTCTAGAAAAATTGACAGAAAGTAGGAAGCTCCTATATGCAGAATCCCTTTTCTCTATGTTATTGTTAGGTGTCACTGAGTTGGGTCTGATTCATAGTGACCCTCATAGGGTTTTCAGCAGCTGACTGTTTTGGGGGATTGCTTTGGGAGTGGATTGTCATATCCTTCTCTTGTTTTTTGTGGAGCTGGAGATTGAACCTAGGTCCTCAAAGAGTGTAGAGCCATACTCTACCAACTGAGCTAAATGCTTTTCTCTTTGGTTTTCCCCTATATAAACCTTTTGCATTAGTGTGGAACATTTGTTACAATTGATGAACCAGTATTGATATATCATTATTAATTAAAGTTCATAGTTTTCTTTAGGATTCAGTCTTACACTGTTCTATGGATCTCAAAAATTGTGCAATTTTGAAAAAGTTTTACTGCACTAAAATATCCCATGCTTCATGTGTTCACCACTCCTTCCCTCTCGTTTGGTGTCCAACAACCACTTGATCTTTTACAATCACTCTAGCTTTGCTTTCTTCATGTAGCCTTTTCTTATTGGTTCCTTCCACTAAACAACGTGCTTTTGAGCCATGTCCTTTCGTGGCTCAATAGCCCATTCCTTATTATCACTAAATAATATTGCATTGTGAAAATGCCACAGTTTATTTTTCCACTCAACAATTAAAAGCTATTGTGATTGTTTCCAAGTTTTGGCAGTTATGCACAAACTTGCTATGAACATATGTATTTTTGTATGGAAGTAAGTTTTCAACTTATTTAAGTAAATATCAAGAAACATGATTGCTAAATCATACAGTAAGCTTATGTTTAGCTTAATAAAAAACTGCAAAACTATCTTCTAAACTTTCTGTACTATTTTTCATTACTGCTAACAATCAATGAACTATTACACTACTCTACCTCCTCAACGGCATTTGCATTTTTGGTGTTTTGGATTTTCCCAATTTTAATAGGTATGTAGTGATATTTCATTGCAATTTGATATTTCCCAGTAAAAAGTCTTAAGATGTCTTTTTTGATGATGAATGCAACCCCATTTCTCTTTAGTTTGTCATTCCCAGCGAGGTAGACAAAATGATTATCTGACTCAAAATGGTCCATGCCAGTTCATTTTAGTTCACTGATGTCTAGCATGTTAATGTTTATGTGCTCCATTTCTCTTGTAATGATTTCTAATTTTCCTAGATTCATACTATGTACATTGCATGTTCCAATTATTAATGGATGTTTATAATTGTTTCTTCTCATTTTGAGTCATGCCATATTAGCAAATGGAGGTCCCTGGGGCTTTACTCCATTTCCATCATCAAGGTAGACTCTACTTTGGGGAGGCAACTCTTCCCCAGTTGTCTTTTGAGTGCCTTCCAACTTTGGAGGCTCATTTTCTGGCACTATATCTGACAATATTTGTCTGCTATTCATAGGGTTTTCTATGGCTACTTGTTTCAAGAGTGGTTTTACAGGTCCTACTCCCTAGTGTGTCTCAGTCTGGAAGCTCAGTTGAAACCTGTCTGCCATGGGTAACCCTGTGGGTATCTGAGATAGTGGTGGTATAGCTTGCAGCCTCATAGCAACATAGAAGCCCCCATGATATAGCAAACTGACATTTTGAATCAGACAATCATATGGTCTACTATGCTGCGAATGACAAACTAAAGAGAAATGGGGTTGCATTCATGAACAAAAAAAACATCTCAAGATCTGCCCTGAAATACAATGTGGTCAGTGATAGAATAATATCCATATGCTTGCAAAGAAGGCCAGTTAATATGATGAGTATTCAAATTTATGCACTCACTACTAAGGCCACAAATGAAGATAGGGAAGATTTCTACCAGTTCTTGCAATCTGATATAGATCAAACATGTAATCAGTACATACTGATATTACTGGTGACTGGAATGCAAAAGTTAGAAACAAAGAAGAAGGCTTAATATTTGGAAAATATGGCCTTGGTGACAGAAACGATGCTGAAGATCACATGTTAGAATTTTGTCAGACCAATGACCTTTTCTAGCAAATACATTTTTTCACCCACAAGAATGGTGTCTATGCACATGAACTTCACCAGATGGAATATATATGAACCAAATTGACTACGTTTATGGAAAGAAATAATGGAAAAGCTCCATAGCAAATGTCAGAACAAGACCAGGTGCTGATTGTGGATCAGACCATCAACTTCTCATATGCAAGTTCAAACTGAAGCTGAAGAAAATTGGAACATGTGTACCAGAGCCAAGGTCTGACATCGAATATATCCCACCTGAGTTCAGATACTACCTCAAAAACAGGTTTAGTGCATTAGACACAAATGATTGAAGATAAGACGAGTTGTGGTATACATCAAAAATATCATTCATGAAGAAAGCAAAAGGTTATTAAAAAGACAGAAAAAAAGAAGAGAGCAAATTACATGTCAAAAGAGACTCTGGAACTTGCCTTTGAACTTTATGCAGCTAAAATAAAAGGAAGACATGATGAAGTTAAGGAACTAAACAGAAAATTTCAAA
Source organism: Pedetes capensis (assembly GCA_007922755.1). Lineage (NCBI taxonomy): Eukaryota > Metazoa > Chordata > Mammalia > Rodentia > Pedetidae > Pedetes > Pedetes capensis. The sequence goes on along the minus strand of VMDO01014287.1, from coordinate 38,595 downwards.
AGGCAGCTCGAGAAGACAAAAACAAATATTATAATGACATGTGCAAAGAGTTGGAAACAGAAAGCCAAAAGAGAAGAACATGCTCTGTGTTTCTCAAACTTAAGGAATTGAAGAAAAAAATCAAGCCTCGAGTGGCAATAGTGAAAGATTTTGTAGGAAAAATATTAAACAATGCAGGAAACATAAAAATAAGATGGAAGGAATACAGAGAGTCACTATACCAATTCAGAGGAATACAGAGAGTCACTATACCACTATATCACTATACTTTTTTGGCACATCTGCCAAAAAAGAATTGGCAGATGACCAACCATTTCAAGAGTTGCATATGAAGAGGAACCAATGGTATTGGAGGATGAAGTGGAAACTGCCTTGAAAGAACTGGCAAAACACAAGGCTCCAGGAATTGAAGGAATACTGATAGAGATGTTTCAACAAACAGGTGCAGCACTGGAAGTGCTAACAGGTATATGCCAACAGATTTGGAAAACAGCTCCTTGTCCAACTGACTGGAAGAAATCCATATTTATGCCTATGCCCCCAAATGAGAATCCAAATGAATGTGGAAACTATTGAATGATATCATTAATATCATACACAAGCAAAATTTTACTAAAGATCATTCTTCTATATCCAGCAGTATATATAGACAGGGAACTGGCAGAAAATCAAGCCAGATTCAGAAAGGGCAGGGAACCAGGGACATCATTGCTGATGTCAGATGGATGTTAGCCAAAAGCAGAAATATCAGGCCAATACCTATTTATGTTTTATTGACTATGCAAAAGCATTTGACCATGTGGATCATAATATATTATGGATAACACTTTGAAAAATGGGAATACCGGAGCACCTAGTTGTACTCATAAGGAATCAGTACATGAACCAGGAGGCAGTTGTTCAAATAGAACAACTGGTTTAAAGTTGAGGAAGGTGTGCGTCAGGGCTGTATACTTTCACCATATCTCTGCAATTGATATGCTGAGCAAATAATCTGAGAAGCTGGACTTTATGAGGAAGAAGAACATGGCATTAGACTTTGAAGAAGTCTCATTCACAACCTGAGTTATGCAGATGACAAAACTCTGCTTGCTGAAAGCAAAGAGGATTTGAAACATTTATTGATGAAAATCAAAGAACATAGCCTTCAGTATGGATTGTGACCAAACATCAACAAAACAAAAATCCTTACAACTGGGTCAGTATGCAACATCACAATAAATGGAGAAAAGACTGAGGTTATCCAAGATTTTGCTTTACTTGTTTCTACAATCAATACCCATGGAAAGCAGCAGTCAAGAAATTAAAAGATGCATTTCTTTGGGAAAAGCTGTGGCAAAAGATCTCTTTAAAGTATTGAAAAGTAAAGATGTCACATTGAAGACAAAGGTGTGCCTGACTCATGTCATGGTATTTTTAGTCACATCATATGGATGTGAAAGCTAGGCATTGAACAAGGGAGACAGGAGAAGAATGATGCTTTTGAGTTATGGTGCTGGATGTGAATATTGAATATACCACAGACTGCCAAAAAACCAAAGAGATCTGTCCTAGAAGTGCAACCAGAGTGCTCCTTGGAAGCAAGGATGGCTAGATAGTGTCTTATGTATTTCAGACATGTAATCAGGAGGGACCAACCCTTGGAGAAAGATATAATGCTTGGGAGAGTGACAGGTCAACGAAAAAAGGGAAAACCTTCCACCAGATGGATTGACATGGTGTCTGCAATAATGAGCTTAAACATAATTAAGATCATATGCCTGTCACAGAATTGGGGAGTGTTTCATTCTGCTGTACATAGAATCGCTATGAATTAGACTGCACTTGATGGCACCTAACAACAATAGTAAAAAAATCATGTTGAGCTTCTTTTCATATTCTTAATTTCCATTTGTATATCTTTTTTGAGAAATGTCTATTCAGATATTTTGCCACTTTTTTGTTGCTCTCTTGCTATTTTTAAAAGTTCTTTTAATATTTTGGATATTATTTATAAAAAACATTCCTTTGTTAAATCCTTTTGCAAAGATTATCTTAAAGGGGCTTGGGTATAGCTTGTCTCTTCATTCTCTGAATGGTGTGTCTTTATACAAAGTAGATATTTTTATTTTATTGTTGTCCAGGTTATTAATATTTCTTACATGGTTCATGCTTTTGGTATTGTATCTAAAAAGCTATTGCTGAACCTAAGTTCACCTACATATGTTGTGGTTGTTGTTAGGTGCTGTCAAGTCAGTGTCTGACTGAAAACGACCCTATGTACAACAGGTGAAACATTATTGTTAGTGCTTCTCTGCTATTCATAGGGTTTTCAATGGTGGATTGATTTTTGGGAGTGGGTTGCCGGGTCCTTCTCCCAAGCCTACTGCACCTGGTATTCCCAGGCAGTCTCACATCCAAGTACTAACCAGGCCTTACCCTGCTTAACTTCCGAGATCTGATGGGATCAGATGCCACGGTGCTATGGCTTACATATGTTATCATGTACAATTTTTATGATTTGTGATTTACATTTTGGCAAATGTTCCATTATGAGTTAATTTTTGTGAAATGTGTAAAGTCTGTGTCCAGATTATTTTTTTCTTTTTCTTTTCTTTTTGTAGCAATTGAGTTTTCCAGCTTGTGTTCTAGCATCATTTACTAAAAAAGTTTCTTTTCTCCATTGAATTCCTTTGTTCCTTTGTCAACTATCAGTTGACTATTAGTATAAATCTATCTGATACCAACCAAACAATCTTCTGGGACTATTACTGGATTGCAGTGACTCTGTAAATCAGTTTGGAAAGGGCTATTATCTTCACAATACTGAATCTTCCCATTCATGAAAATGGGTTATCATTTCATTTATTTAGACTTTTGATATCTTTCAGTTACATTTCATAGTTTTCCTTCTATAGTTCTTGTATATATTATGCTAGGTCATGCCTATTTTTTTTGTGTTGGTGGTAATATAAATGGTGTTGCATTTTTAACTTCAAATTTCAGTTGTTTATCACTAGTATATATGAAAGAAATTGATTTCTGAGTTTTAACCTTATATTCTGCAATCATTCTGTAATCATTTGTTAGTGCTGGGAGTATTTTTTCTATTCTTTGGGATTTTTTTTTTTGCCTACATAATCATAGCTTTCTTTATTCCCAATCTCCATATGTTATTTCATTTTTGTGTCTTATTGTATTAGTTAGGTCTTTCAGTATAATGTTGAATACAAATGTTGAGGTAAGATACACTTGTCTATTCCTGATATTAGGGAGAAAGGTTCAGTTTCTCATCAGTAAATGGAATGTCAGCTGTCAGTTCATTTTAAGTGTTCCTTATCAAATTGAGACAATTATCCTCAATTCTAGTAATTCTAGTAATTCTAGATTTCTGAGATTTTTTTTTAAATCACAAGTTGGTTTTAGATTTTGTCCAGAACTCCTTCTACATGTGTTGATATGATTAGGTGATTTTTCTTCTTTATCTAATTGGTGTGATGTATTGAATTAATTGATTAATTAAGAGTTGAACTTACCTTTCTTATCTGGGATACATCCTATATGATCACAGTGTATGACACTATTTTTAAATAGTAGATATAATTTACTAATATGCTCTTTAAAACTTTTGCATTTATGTTCATGAGAAATATTAGTTTGGTTAATTTTTCTTGTAATGTATTGGCTGTTTTGAGTATCAAGGTATTGAGGCCTCATAGAATGAGTTAGGAAGTCATCTGTCTGCTCCTATTTTCTGGAAGAGATGGTAGAGAATTGGCGTCATTCCTTCCTTAAATGTTTGATGGAATTTACAATTTTACTTTTATATCCTTTCATCTCCCTCCCATTCCATTTTTGGTGTTATTATTATTCTTCTTGAACTATACCTTTTTGTAATTATTTCAGGGCACATTTCTGTGTAGAAATTCTTTTGGATACCTTATGTCTAAAAATGTCTTCATTTTATTTTCATACTTATTTGTTGGAATTTTAGGTTGGCAGATACAGTTCCTTGGCACTGTGTTGTTGTTGTTGTTGTTGTTGTTATTATTATTATTATTATTATTATACTTTCATCTCATTTCTGTTTTTGCTGACAAGTAGTCTGCTCTTAATTCTGATGTGATCATGTATTAATTATGATGGCTCTGGTCTGTGGGTACCAGTTTCTGAGTACTAATTTTTCTCCCCATATGGAAAATGTTAAGAAATTTTGCTAATAATTCTTATGTTTATGTGAATGTTTAAAAACCATCCTTGAAAGTCAAGAGATATGTGTAGTGTGAAGAATTATATTTTCAGTTATGGGAAGCACTCATCCTGAATTGTGTGTTTCCCATTTTCCATATTTCTTTCCTGCTTTTTCATACTTTTTATCATATATATCTTTATGTTGTATTTTGAAATTCTTTAATCTTCTATTGTAGTAATTTATTCTTCAACACTGCTACAATTTTAATTATTCAGTTTTTATTTCAGTAACAGTGTTTTATATGATTTTTCCTTGATTATTTTTGGCATCTCTTTGCCTTTCTTTATAACACCCTTTTTTATTGATTCCATTTTACCTTCTTTAAAAATGTTTATTTTTAAAATCATTTTTAGATCTGTAGTCTCATTCATTGATTGTATGTTTCTTAGTCTATAAACTCTGGGGACTCTATGTTGTGGTATGTAGGGGCATATTGGAGGAGAAAGGAAGAAACCTCAAAACTGGAAAGACAGCATTCCATGAATTAGTAGAAAAGATAGAAAAATAAGAGTAAAAGTAAAAGTAATGTACATGTGGCAAGCAAAAGCCTGCCCAAGTATGATTGAAACTCTGCACAAATCCATGTAATGTGATTGGTCGAATTTGCTGTAACCTGATTGGATGCTTTCCTGCAATGCTATTGGTTACTTCCTCTGAACTGTGGTTGGTTAGTTTTGTTGAACTGTGATAGGATGATTTTTCAAGCCCCTTTACACATCCCTCATTCCAATTGGACAATAAGAGAACAATAGATTCAAAGCTGATTGGCTCAAGCCATTTGGGGCCTGCCATATAAAGAGCTGCACTTCAACAGCTGGATGCCCTCTTGCCAGAACATCTGAACAAGATAGAACCCTCCCTGTGAAGACAACAATGATGACAACCACAGAATGAGCTTTCCAGGACATTGAGACCAGGACATTGAGACCAGGACACCTAGACGATGCACCCTAGTATTTTCTATCAAGCTGAGGACAGTCCCTTGGCCCAGTGCCTAGGGACAGAAGCTGAGCACAGTCTCCCATCCCAGCCCCAGAGGCAGAAGAGCTGCTGCTGCCCTCAAGGCAGCCATAGAGCTGTAGTAGTTTAGTAAGCTGTAACACTTTGTGTTCCTCTTGGCCCTTGTAAGGGCAGAGAGGCAATAAAGAACTGCATTGTCCCCTAAGGCAAAAGTATCCCAAAGCTTTTCCTTTTACCTCTCTCATGGCTTTCCAGAGGGCTGTAAGAGTCCACACCCTTCACCTGAGAGTCCTGAGTAAATAGTTATCAGTCAAACACAGCCTCATCTCCTGTCTGAAACATCCAGGCCAGACTAGAGAGGTGTGCACTGCCCCCAGAGTGGTATTCATTATTTCTTTCATAGCTTTTCTGTAGAGAATTTACTTTTTCCTTTTGAGACAGCTCTACAAGTTTCATCAGATCTAAATCAATATTTAGATTTGTTTCTCTGTTTGGGAGTTCTATAACTGAATGGAGGTATCAATTCAGGCCCTCTAGTAATCAATGTATTTGTTTGGGGTTCTTAGTTAGCATGAGTGGTCTCTTTTCCCCCATATACCCTAGGTAAGCAAGTTGTTGCAAGTTGCCAGAACTTGGCTTCTGAAAATAAAATTTCACAGTCACCATTTAGAGAAGTCATTGCCTCTTTCTAGGCCCCAGCTCTATGAAGGATCCCATTGCTTCTTCCCTGGCTAATGATAGCAACCCTCAATTTACTTTTTCCTATAATTGGCTTTTAAACTTAATCCATGGATTATCCCATTCCTTCTCCCCATAATCACATGACTGCAATTCTTGATAGGTTTCCTCTCTATTTCTGGTACATGGGCCAGAAACCTTTGCCTTCAAGCTGAGTTATGTGTTTTCCCCAAACTACCTTAATTAAGAAGAGACAGATATACCAGTAGATGTTCAATATATCATTCTGATTAGAAGTCCCAGAAACTATTCTTTTCTGGGAAAAAGATGTCTGTAACTAATACTTTTGTGCCTAGCTATCTGCTACTGAAGTTCACAGCCATCCTTTGGAGTGAATGTCTTTCTGGAATTGCCCCCTCCAAATTACTGTTTCTCTGTACATAGTTCAGGAGTTTAAAAAATGAAGATTCCTTTAGTTCCTCCTGTCAGTTTTCCTGCTAGACGAAAACAGAATATTTGAGCATGGTTTCTCTCTTTAGTTCCCATTTTTCTTTGAACATTTTGTTCTGTTTAAGTGACTTTCTTGGCTCTCTCACTAATTACTTAAACTTCTGTGCTTTGAGTTTGTCTGGGACTATCAGGCATGCCAAGAGCAAGTCTGAATAATCACTGGCTCATTTAAGGGTAATCATCATTGTCAAACAATTACTCTTTTATTCTCATCTTATAGATTGAAACAATAGCTGAAAATAGATACACCCTCATAACTGAGTAATACTGACCCCAAATTTTATTCACTTATTAACTCATTCATTCATCTAATTTGTTGTTGTTAGGTGCCGTTGAGTCGGTATCCGACTCATAGCAACCCTCTGTACAACAGGGGAAACACTATTGTCAGTGCTTCTCTGCTGTGCATAGGGTTTTCAATGGCAGATTGATTTTTGGGAGGGGGTTGCCAGGTTAGTACCTGGATTCATCTAATATATACATATTAAAAACTTCTCATATGCCAAACATTGCAGTGGAGACTGAGATATAATGGCGAACAATTAAAAATATGCCCAATGCCTTCATGGAGTATGGCCTGCAAGGCATAGGAACATATAGCACACTCACTTATTTACTTATTTTCTATGAATGCTTTCTCAATAAGAGCAAAGTTAAGTAGTTTTTGTAAGGATCATGGCCAGCATGTATACTATCTGGTCCTTTACCAAAAGGGTTTGCTGATACTTGTTTTAATGGACAATGAAGAATTAAATAATTAAATTTAAAACTTCAATGAAGAAGAATCTCTGAGAAGGAGGAAGAGATGGTCTTAGATCATAAACAAGAAAGTCATACCTTGTCTAAGTGTGTTTGGTCTAATGTTCATGTAACAATGTGTGAGACTTAACTACAAAGCTGGAGGAGAGAAAAGAAGGTCACTATTTGGGACAATGATACAGAATGCAGAAAGGGTAATATTAGCAAAGTACAAAAATAGTAAGGAAGATTGTTTATCCAAAAGAGTAAGTTTGAGTAACACAAAATGAGGCTGGAAAGATCGGCAAGAGCCAAATCGCACACAAAATTTACTTTTTGGTGATAGCTATTGAGAATTTTTCAAGCAAGAAAGAGACAACTGAAAGTGTACTGTAATCTTCCATATGACAGAATGGACTTAGATGGACAAGAAGATGATTTAGTAAGTACATGGATTTAGTTTGATGAGTGTGTTTTAGGAAATGGAGAAATCACAATGGCTCTCAGGTTTCTACTTCAGATACTGTCATTTGCTTAGATACCAGACATGGGATGAGGGCCTGGATTGGGTGGAAACTCGCACAAGTTAAATTTTAAAGTTATGTTGGATTCGATGTGTGTTTTCAATTGGCAGCTGTCTATAATGGTTTTGAGTCAAGAAAGACAACAGGTATGGGCGTAAAGGTGGTAATTTCCAGCTATGTTTTTCCAGAATGAACAGAAGCCAGCACTATAAAAGACCTAATAGTGTGTTTCTAACTCTGTGTTTTCATGGTGTATGACAATGCCTCTGTTAGATTGGTTGTCTGTGGGCTTTAATTGTAAACAGTCCTGTGTGGATGCCTTCTTTGCTGCAGCCTTGTAGTACCATTCTGTGTTTTTATCGGGGAAACATTTACAGAGCTTTATAACTTGTTCCCTAGGATAAGTAGGCAACAAGAAAAATAGTACAGAAGTGGTGATACAGAGTGATATTGACATTATATGACCCTCTACCTGTTATAAATCTCACCAAAGTTATAATATTAAATTATTATTAAAATGTACACATTTTAAAATATTAAAATGTTACACCTAGACTTCTCAAATTGAGTAAAATAGTATATGTTCAAAATATGATCAAAATGTGACATGATAGAAAGTGGTAATAATGATATATATATATATATATATATATATATATATAAAACCTTGGTAGTGATAATATTTCTCATGTGCTGGAAAGGTTTTCCAGGTACAATTTAAAAACCAGGCCTTTTTAGGTGGAATCACTTATTATTGGTGTACTCATCTATAACTCATTCCTTGTTCCAGTCATCTCAGGTTCTACCAGGCCAATAACGATCATATTATCAGGTGATACAATTTCTGGGGTGATTAAGTACCACTAATAGTATGAATAGCCTGCAGCCTTAGCACTGTGGCTTCTGATCCCATCAGATTTCGGAAGCTAAACGGGGTCCAGACTGCCTGGGAATACCAGGTGCTATAGGTTTGAGAGAAGGACCTGGAAACCCACTCCCAAAAAAGTCAATCTGCCTTTGAAAACCCTATGAATATCAGAGAAGCACTAACAATAGTATTTCACCTATTGTACCTAAGGTTGCTATGAGTCGGATACCAACTCGACAGCACCTAACAACAACAACAATAAGAAGAATGGGGCTGGGGTTTAGCTCAGTTGGTAGAGCACCACTCTGTGCTCTCTGAGGACCTGAGTTTGATCGCCAGCACCACAAAAATGGGAGAAAGATGTGACAAACCAATCCTGAAGCAATCCTGAAACAATCAGCCATTGAAAACCCTCATATGAGGGTGACTATGAATTGGACTAGACTCAGTGGGCACCTAACAACAACAATAGTAAGAATAGTAATCTATGTGTGTTTATACACTTATTGTTTTGGGGGGAAGGGGTTCTTGGGGATTGAACTCAGGGCCTCACATACACAAACCTTGCAAGTGCTCTACTAGTCGGTGGCACACCTAACCCATTTGTTATTTATTTATTCTTTACTTTGAGTCCAGTTCTCACTAAGTTATGCAGGCTGCCTCTGGCCTTGAAATTGAGATCCTCCTTTCTCCACCTACTGAGTCCCTGGACTACAGGCATGTGCCACCAAAACCAGCTATATAATTATCTGTAAATCTACATTTCCAGTTACAAAAAGAAGTTGGTGCCAAGCAACCAATGTTCAAGAAAACTTTTTATCATTAATATGATTGCTTTTGATATGTGATTTGCTTAGCATTGCTTGCATAAATTATGTAAATTTATATAATAGCCTCAGGCATCAATCAAATACAAACCTAACAAATAGAAAAATATTGGCAGGGTAGTTTTTCAACATTATTTTTTTAAGTTTGCATTGTTAAAACAACATTTTGGCTCTTAGGACTAAGGGAGATTTTTAGAAACCCCAAAGCCCATTTCCTCTCCCTAAATGGAAGATCTGCACTATTCAGTATTTATACTGATAGACAACGATAAAACAGTCTCCCCATTACAGGGTCGGTAGAAACATGAAATGTGGATATTAACATCTTCAACCTAAGCCTAGCAGGTAACTTTTATTATTCTTTACCTAATGGTAAAAATGTGACAAAATTCTGTTAAAGAAGAATGAGACATTTAATGGCACTTTAAATCAATGGTCATCTGACCACAATTACAACCATTATCTTTATAAGTGATTTGCAAAATAGAAAGATTTTTATGGTGAGGCCTGTTATTTGTGTGGAAGGAATATTAGGTTGTAGTAAGTTTGCAGTTAAGTTGGAACATTTTCAAGATATGAGGTAAAAGTAACTGGTGAAAAATATCGATAACATTTTTCAAAATTAAAAGACTAAAATTCATAGGTCATAATGTAATCCATTAGAGAAAAATAGCAGGCATGTGAAATATTGCTTCAAGCTTAGCACTGATGGTTTGGAGGCTTAATCAAACTGAATTAACTTCCACAAATGTGACCCTAAGGTAGGCTGCTGATTATCATTCTCAGTTAGTACGCCCTCTGTTTTTCTCCTGTTTGATGGTCAAATTTGGATACATCCTTGTGAGGACAGCTGTGGGTGATTCCTTTCCAAGCTACTCAGTTCGTGCCAAGATTTCCCCAGTGTCAAGCAATGTCAATTGTAATGTTAGTGTTTTCAAAAGAGTGCTTGAGGATTAAGAGTATTTCCCAAGGGAGATTTAAAAATCTGACAACTGAATGTTTTGTTTGTTTGAATGAACACTTTCTTTCTTTCTCTCTATTTTTTTTTTAACTTTGCACTATAATTTTAGAAAACAGACCAAATTTTCAGCTGTGTAGCCCTCTAGGTAGCGGGATTGTAGGGGTAATTTTAATTTTTATATTCTGTAAATTTCTAAAATTATTTATATTGTTTACTTTTATATGATTATTAAAATAAGACATAATGGGCTAAAATTTAAGACAGTACTAAATGGCTTGGAATTAATTATAGGCCATGTTCCCTCTCTCACATCCCACTGCTGCTTCCCAGAGACCTTTCTTTCCAGCACTTTGAAGCATTTGCACTATTTACCTCCATATTGGATAGTACATAGAGATTTGCTGTACCATTCCCTCTGTCATATGAGAATTTCAGTAACAAAATGGTGACTAAGGCAAAAATAAGATACTACTCATAAAATATCAAAAGTAAAAATAATGAAAATATTTGTACTGTTATTTTTAAAATTTTAGTTGCAGGTGTTTTCTGATGATTGCAAAAAAATGAAAGATAGTGATTTGACATTTTAACCTGACTTGTGCCTCACCCTTCCACGCCTGCCCAAAGTATACATGCTCTTCCCTTCTCATACTTTTCTTCCCTCCAACCTCCAAGCTATTCAGTAATTATGTTATTATAACATTATTGTTAAAGCTCAGCTATGTAGTGTACTGTTGTTTGTTGTTGCTAGACTGTATTAACTCTTTTGTGATCCTTTGCTTATGTTCATCTGTACTTATCAGTAATGAATCACCAGATTCTGGCAGAGCACTAGACTCCCACTGTAGCCAGGTACCTTGGTGAATGCCTGTAATCCCAGTGACTCACGAGGTTGAGGCAGAAGGATCATGAGTTTGAGGCCAGAGACACTATTCACAACCTAGAGAGACCCTCTCTCAAAATAAAAAATAAAAAAGGCCTCAGTGCAGCTCAGTGGTAGACCACTTGCTTAGCATGTGTGAGGCCCTGAGTTCAAACTTCCCAGCACAAAATTTTAATGCCTGTGGTCAAATACAGTGAGAAATTAAATTCTGTTTAGTTTTTTTCCTTTGTCACTTCCTTTTTGCTTACTACTTTATTTTGGTAGAGTGCATTCTTTAATAGTGTCCTAGACAGGGTTGCAGGGCAGATTAAAATTTTGAGACCTTAAATACAATTGTTCTACCTTTATGTTTGATGCATAGCCTCTGTGGAATTCTCAACTGCAAATCATTTTCTCTTCAAATTTTGAAAGTATTACTTAATTGATTTGAATTTCTAGATGAGAATTATAACGTCATTTTGACTTCCAGTCTATTTTTGTGACTTAACTGCTTTTTTTTTTTTTTTTAAAGTACTGGGGGTTGAACCCAGGGCCTCATGCTTGCATGCTTTGCAAGTGTTGTACCACTGAGCTGTACCCTCAGCCCATTTTTTTACTTTTTGAGATAGGGTCTTGCTAAATTATGCAGACTGCCTCTGGTCTTGAACTTCCCATCCTCCTGCTTCTGCCTCCCAAGTCCCTAGGATTACAGGCGTGTGCCACCATGGCCAGCTTCACTTAACATTTTTCATTGTAAACTGTTTTAGAATCTTGTCTTTATTTTTAGTGTTTCTTAAAAAGGGGAATGATGTGCTTTGTTGCTGGTCTTTTTCTTAGCATTGTTCTGTACATTTACATAGTACATTTTTCCTGGAAACTGAGACCTTCAGTTCTGGAAGTGTTTCTTGTTTCATTTCCCTAATACTTTCATCTATTTTTTTTCTGATTGGTTTTTCTGGACTTATATTATTTGGATATTAGACCTCCTGCACAGAACTGTTAACTTTTTTTTTCAATCATTTTCTGCATTTTTACTTCAATATTTCTCTTTAGCTGCCAATATCACATTTGTAATTTCTTGGATATTTTTCTAAGTTCTCAGTATTCTTTTAATGTAGCCTTTTGTACTTATTTTTAATTGAAAAATTTGATTAAGATAATTATAAATTCACATGCAGTTGTAAGAAAAAATACAGAAAGTTGTTATGCACACTTTATCCAGTTTTTTCCAATGATCATATTTTATTAATCTGTCATGTAATATCATAGACGTGATATTACTATTCATAAAATCTGCCAAACTAATTCAGATTACTCCAGTTTCACCTGTGCTTGTGTTTGTGTGTGTGTGTACATGTGTGTGCGTGTATGTTTGTATGTCTGTGTGTCTTTTGTTCTATATGATTTTATCCTATGTGTAGATTTGCATTTCCTCTACCAATCCCTTTCACCAAAAAGACTTTTATAGTTTTATAGCCAAATTTATATACCTTTCTCTAATGTGCATTTCTAAAATTTTGTCAATTTCAAAAATGTCATAGAAATATAATCATACAAAATATATCTTTTTAACTTTAAAATATATCTTTGCACTAAGTATAATGCTTTTGAGATTCATCAAAGTTGTTGTGTCTATCAATAGCTTATTTGTTTTTATTACTGAGTAGTAGTCCATGGTATAGATATAACATAACCTTAACCGTTCCCCTACTGAATGGTACTAGACTGATTCCAGTTCTCAGCTGTTAAAAATAAAACATCTATGTTCAATTTTTTTTTGTAAATTTAAGTTTAATTTCTGTGGGCTAAATGCCCAATAATGCTGTTGGTAGGTCATGTGACAATTGTCTGTTTTAAAAGAAATTGCCTGTTTTCCAGAATGCCTCTACTCTTTTACATTTTGATCTGTAATATATGAGTGATCTAGTTCCTTTTGTTGTTGTTAGGTGCCATCGAGTTGGTATCTGACTCATAGCGACCCTCATAGGGTTTTCAATGCCTGACCGTTTCAGGATTGCCTTGGAAGTGGATTGCCAGGCCCTTCTCCCATTTTTGTGGTGCTGGGAACTGAACTCGGGACCTCAGAGACTGCAGCGCAACGCTCTATCAACTGAACTAAATCCCAGCCCAGTTCATCTTAGTCCTCACCAGAATTTGGTGTTGTCAGCATTTTTTATTTTAGTCTTTTCAGTGGTTTGTAGCCCTGTCTCATTTGTAGTTCTAAGGACTATAATGCCAAATATCTCCTCATGTGCTTGTTTCAAGTCTTTAAATCTTCATGGAAATATCTCTTTATGCCCATTTTCTACTTTGACTTTATATTTTCTTTCTGTTGAGTTTTGGCAGTTCCTTACATAATCTAGCTATTACTCCTTCGTTGGAGATGTGTTTTGCAGAAATTTTCTTCCCATCAACTTTGTCTTCTTTTCCTCATTGTATGGATTTTTACAGTGCAAATGATTAAGACTAATTTATCAATTTTTCTTCCTATGCATCATGGATTTGGTTTTACCTCTAGAACATCTTACCTAGGCTTAGATCCCAAAGAGTTCTATAATTTTTCTAAATGTTTAGAATTTATATTTAAGTCTATAATTGTGTTTCAGTTAAACTTTGGTATGAAGTGTGAGGTTTAAGTTAAAGTTTATATTTTTGCCTGTGGATATGCATTTGTCCCAGGAGTGTTTGGTAAAGAGGGCATCCTTCCTCCATTGAAAATGTTTTCACCTTTGTAAAAATTAATAGGATATGTTTGTGAGGGACTATATTTTTGTTCTGTATTGAGTTTCATTGACCTATATGTTTATTCTTTTGTCAATATTACACTGTTTAATTATAATAACTATCTAGTAAGCCTTAACATCAGGTATATATGTTAGATTTTTACAATTAGTTTCTTTCAGGTCCCTGAACATATGCTTAATATTTTTTCAGTCTATTTTCTCTCTTGTAGACTATATGACTTAAATTATCCTGGCCTCAATTTCACTGATTGTATCTCTGTCATCTCCACTGTACCATGGAGGCTATCCAGTGAATTATTTTAGCTATTATTTTAAGCTTTTTAGATGTATAATTTTCATTTGATTTTTTTGCAGTGTCTGCTTATTTCCTTAGATTTTTTTAGTTTTTTCACGTCAAGAGAATTTGTAATTGATTATTCAACTACTTTTATGACAACTATTTTAAAATTTTTGTCTGATAATCCCAACATCTTCTTAATTTTGGTTTTGGTATTGGTTGATTGTCATTTCTCATTGATGTTCTGATTTCCCTTGGTTCTTCCTGTGACAGGTGATGTTTTATTATATCCTGGACTTTATTTATTATATTTTGATACTATAGATCCTATTTAAATCTCATACTAACAGGACTTCACCTGTTTAGGGTTTGCATGCAGCCCTTAGCCTACCTGGCTGGGATATTATTTCAACAACAATGTTTTCAGAGAGACTTCTGCAATATGTTGGGGATAAATAATCTATGTGGGAGGCTTTGTGTTGTTAGATTTGGGCTGGGGAAGTGCTGAGTCTGAGTTGCATACCAGGTAACCTTTGGTTGAGCAGAGCAACATCAGATACTGTACTATGTGACGATTTTCTTGTTGTTAGTTCTGGAGTTTGCTACTCACTGAATGTATGAATTTTGTTAGACTTAGAAGTGGTAAGTATAACAAACTCATAATAATGATGCTGTTGTTGTTAGGTGCCATCCAGAGGGGAGTCTGACTCATAGCAACCTTAAGTATGACAGAAAGTAACATTTCCCAATTCTGTGCCAGGCACATGATCTTATTTACATTTAAGCCCATTCTTTTTTTTTTTTTGCAGTACTGGGAGTTGAACCTAGGTCCTCGCACTTGCATGCTCTGCAAGTGATGGACCAATGAGCTGTACCATCAGCACATTTTTTTTACCCTTTTGAGACAGGGTCTCGCTAATTATGCAGACTGCCTCTGGTCTCGAACTTGCGATCCTCCTGCCTCCACCTCCCGAGCTGCTGGGATTACAGGCATGCGCCACCATGCCCGGCTAAAGCCCATTCTTGTAGACATGTTTTCAATTTGTCTAGTTGACGATTTTCCTTATTTTCATTGACCTGCTACTCTCTCAAAGATGATGTCCTTCTCACGGGATTGGTCCCTCCTGACAACGTGTCCAGAATACTTAAAACACAGTCTAGCCATTCTTGCTTCCAATGAGCACTCTGGTTGCATTTCTTCTAAGAAAGATCTGTTGGTTCTTTTGGCAGTCCATGTTATATTAAATACTGGTCTCTAGCACCATAATTCAAAAGCATCAATTCTTTTCCTGTCACCCTTATTCAATGTCTACCTTTCACAACTGTATGATGCAACTGAAAATAGCGTGGCATGAGTCAGGCAGTCCTTTTTCTTCAATGTGACATTGTTACTTTTCCATACTTTGTTGTGTTGTTAGGTGCCATCAAGTCAGGTCCAACTCATAGCCCACCCTCGTAGAGTTTTCAATGGTTAATTGTCTTGCGATTGTTCTAAGAGTGGATTGCCATGTCCTTCTCACAATTCTGCAGTGCTGGGAATTGAACCAGGGCCTCCAAGAGCACAGAGCAGCACTCTACCAACTGAGCAGAACCCCAGACACCTTTTCAACACTTTAAAGAGGTTTTTGCAGGAGCTTTTTCCAAAGCAATGTATCTTTTGATTTTTTGACTGCTGTTTCCACACGTGTTGATTATAGAACCAAGTAAAGCAAAATCTTGGACAACCTCAATCTTTCCTCCATTTATCATGAAGCTACTTATGGATCTAGTTGTAAGAATCATTGTTTTGTTGATGTTGAGGCACAATCCATACTGAAAGCTATGTTTTTTGATCTTTATCAATAAATGTTTCAAATCCTTCTCACTTTCAGGAAGCAGAGTTGTGTCTTCTGCATAATGCAGGCTGTTAATGAGTCTTCCTCTAAACCTGATGCTGTGTTCTTCTTCATAAAGTCCAGCTTCTTAGATTATTTGCTCAGCATAGAGATTGAAGATGTACGAATGAATACAGCTCTGATACAAACCTTTCTCAACTTTAAACCAAGCAGTGTTTCTTTGTTCTGTTCTATTGACTGCTCCTTTTCCTTGTACAGATTCTTCATGAGTACAATTAAGTGTTCCAGTATTCCCATTCTTCACAGTGTTATCCATACTTTGTTATGATCCACATACTCAAATACCTTTGCATAGTCAACAAAAACATAGACATCTTTCTAGTATTCTCTGATTTAGGCTAATATCTATCTGACATCAGCAGTAATGTCCCTGGTCCTCTGCCCTCTTCTGAATCCAGCTTGATTTTCTGGCAGTTCTCTGTCTATATACCAATGCAGTCACTTTTGAATAATCTTTAGCAAAAATTTGCTTGTATGTGATATTAATGATATTATTCAATAGTTTCCACAATCAGTTGGATCCCTTTCTTGAGAATAGGTACATATATGGATCTCTTCCAGTCCATTGGCTAGATAGCTATTTTCCAAATCTCTTGGCATAAAAATATTAGTACTTCCAGTGCTGCATCTGTTTGTTGAAACATCTCTATTGGTGTTGCATCAATTCCTGGAGTCTAGTGTTTCACCAATTCCTTCAAGGCAGCTTCCACTTTTCCCTTCAGAACCATTGGTTCCTGGTCATATGCAACCTCTTAAAATGTTTGGTCATCTACCATTTCTTTTTGGTATAATGACTCTGTGTATTTCTTCCATCTTCTTTTGCTGTTTCCTGCATTGTTTCATAGTTTCCCTCTAGAAACCTTCACTACTGCCACTTAAAGTTTGAATTTTTTCAATTCCTTAAGGTTGACAAAAGCAGAGCATGTTCTTCCATTTTGGTTTTCTACCTCCAGTTCTTTGCACATGCCATTATAATATCTGATTTCATATTCTTTAGCTACCCTTTGAAATCTTCTAGTTAGTTCCTTAACTTCTTCATGTCTCCTTTTTGCTTTAGCTGCTCAATGTTCAAGGGCAAGTTTCAGAGTCTCTTTTGACATGTAAGTCATGTAAGTTGGTCTTTTTTTCTTGTCTTTTAAATAACCTTTTGTTTTCCTCATTTATAATGTCTTTGTTGCCATGCCATAATTCACTGGTCTTCTATCATTCATGTCTAATGTGTCAAACCTGTTCTTGAAATGGTCTCTTGAAGTGGGATATACTCATGATCTTGCTTTGGCTCTTGTACATTTGTTCTAATTTTCTTCGGGTTCATTTTGAAACCACATACAAGCAGTTGATGATCTGATCTACAATACAAAAGGCCGTATTTTCCAACTGCTAAACCTCATTCTTTGTTTCCAACTTTTGCATCCCAGTGACCAGTAATTATCTGTACATCCTGATTGCATGTTCAATCTATTTCAGATTGCAGGAGCTGGTAAAAATCTTCCCTATCATCACTTGTAGCCTTTGTGGTCAGTGCATAAATTTGAAAAATAGTCATGTTAACTGGCCTTCCTTGTAGGCATGTGGACATTAGTCTATCACAGACAGCATTGTAGTTTATGACAGATCTTAAGACGTCTTTGTTGATGATGAATGCAACCCTATTTTTCTTTAATTTGTTATTCCCAGCATAGTAACCCATATGATTATCTGATTCAAAATGGTCCATGCCAGTCCACTTTAGCTTCACTGATGCTTAGAATATTGATGCTTATACACTCCATTTCTCCCTTGATGGTTTTTAATTTTCCTAAATTCACACTATGTACCTTCCATGTTCCAATTATTGATGTATGTTTACAATTGTTCCTCCTCATTTTGAGTTGTGCCACATTAGCAAATGGAGGTCCCTGGGGTTTTACTCCATTTCTGTCATTAAAGTAGACTCTACTTTGAGGTGGTAACTTTTTCCCAGTCATCTTTTGAGTGCCTTTGTGGGGCTCATTTTCTGGCACAATTTCTGACAGTGTTTCTTTGCTATTTATAGGGTTTTCATTGGTAGTTGTTTCAGGAATGGGCTGCCAGGTCATACTCCCTAGTCTGTATTAGTTGAGAAGCTCAGCTGAACTTGTCCACAATGGATGACCCTGTTGATATTTGTAATACCAGTAGCATAGCTTTCAGTATCACAGAAACACACAAGCCCCCACAGTACAGCAAACTGACAGACATGTGGAGGATAATAATGTTAAGATACCTTATATAAACTCCTTATTGAGGCAGGATTCAAAGTTGTAAGTGCATTATATGTATTAAAATATATCTATTATGCTACATATACATAAAATTTATCATTTTAACCATTTTTAGTATATATATTAATGGCAGTGCATTCACAACATTGGGCAACCATTATCACTATATATTTCTAGAACTTTTGCATCTTCCCAAATAGAAACTCTGTGCCCATTCAACAATAAGTCTCATTTGCCCTCAGCCCCTGGTTGCAACTATTCTACTTTCTCATCATATGATTTTATCTTTGCTAAATACCTGAGATATTTAGAATCATATAATAATTATCCTTTTGTGTCCAGCTTATTTCACTTGACAGAATGATTCTAATATTGATGCAGGTTACACGTATGCCAGGATTTCATTCTTTTGGAGGGCTGAATAATACTCCATTCTATGTATATACCATATTTTTTTTATCTATTCACCTGTTGATAGACATTTGGGTTGATTCCACTTTTGAACATCTACATCTACCTTTATCTATTATCTATATCTATACCATAATTTATTTATAGCATCTTTGACTGGTAATTATTATCATTCTGTTTAATCTCTTAAACAGAGATTGGGTTAAACACATGGCACATGATCATATGAACATTAAGTAGTGCTGAACTGGTTTGAAAATATGTCTACCTCAAACCAAAATAAGACTAAACTTTAGATATATGATTTTTTGAATTGAAGTTTGAAGAAGATGAGGAAATCCTGGTTTGTAGGGGATTATATTATGCTAAGAAATTTGGTCATGTTGTTAGTTAAATTACACTTTCTTCTTTCTAACTGAATTATATGTTCTTACAGTGTTAAGGGTTAGCTCTGCTGGTAGAGTGCTCCTCTGTGCTCTCTGGGGCCCTGGGTTTGATCCCCAGGACTGCAAAACTAGGAGAAGGACATGGCATATTACTTCCAAAACAATCCTGAGAAAGAATTGGTCATTGAAAATCCTATGACGGCCACCAGGAGTCAGACTTGATGGCACCTAACAACAATAACAGAGCCTACAGTTACACAGTATCTTCTTAATTATTTTGGCTGTTTCATATTTTATTTATTTATTAGATACAGTTTATAAGATATAGTAATAATGTTGTATCCAATGCTGTTATATTGGCCCCACTATACATTCTCTCCTTTTTGCCTGTATAGAATCCTTATGTTTTGGCAAGCATATGACAAGACAAAGTCGTGTGAGTATGTATATACCTATATGCATACACATAAACATATGTTTGATTAGCAATTTCCTGCTCTTCTGGAACTGTATTCAAGCAAGGATTTAATATTTTGCTTTCTGCAGTTCTCCAGAGCCTAGAACAGTGCCAGTCATTATATAGATGTTGAACAAGTCTTGATTGACTTGGTTAAGCTGTTAATTTATAAAATAGAGATAGAATGATATAGCTTTGTTAAGACAATGTTTTTATTTAAAAGCATATTACTTGTAATTCAGAGTACATGATTGGAGTGGGAAAAATGAATTCAACAAACAAGTTGAGATATTACACATTTTCCTTCACATCTGCTGGAAGATGAGGATATAAGATACTATTCAAGTGACTCATTTCTTGGAGAAAATGAAAGAGAGAATGATAGATAGAAAAATGACACATGGAAGACAAAAAAAACTTGAGTGTCAAAGAGAAAAATAGATTTCAACAAAGAAAACTGAAGAAAAGAGTGGTTAGTTGCTAGTTGGATAATTAATCAAAAGCACATTGCAAAAAGAAAAACTGCACTGCTAAGGCTATAAAGAGCGGGATGGCTCCTGACACACCTGAGTTTAGGGTTTTAAATTGGTATGACTTAGTGTTTGAGGGAGAGATTTATCACACTTTCCCAATGCAAAGCTGAATTACAGAACCCAAGTGCTGAAAATCATGCCTTGAATTTAGTTTTGTAGGAAAAATTCTACAAGACACAAAAGTTTTATTTGCCATGTTTCATGTTTCTAACCCTATGTTGAAAATAGAATTTATTCAGAGAATCCTGATATGGTTATTTAAAATAATTAAAATAAAAATAAAATCATTAACCATACAAAAATGTTTAATTTTTGGACTGTGTATGGGTATTATGCAGGTTACTAAGGAGAAAAATAGATAACAAGACAGTAGTACTCCTTGCCCTAAGGGGTCTTCTATTTAAGGCAAAGAGTATGAAACACACACACACACACACACACACACACACACACACACACACAGAACTAAAGAAAGTCATAGCCAATTATGTCTCATAAAAAATCAAAAGGACAGAATTATACAAGATAAAGGATTCCCTTTGAATATAATAATGAGAGAAGGCTCTTTGAGAAGGTGAATATAAACTTGTAAAGAGCTAGAGGTAGAGTGTTCCTGGCAAAGAGAATAGCATTTGCAAAGCTTCTAGGGAGAGAATACCAGAATTGCAGAAAAATCAGGTGTCTGGGTTATGGAGAATCAGGGGGAAGAGGGGGAGGAGGGATCTTTTAACACAGGGAGGGTTTAGATCACTGTGAGCGTTATATCCTGCTATAGGATCAGCTTTATTCTTAGGCAGAGGAAAACCACTGGAGGAGAACAGAAGTAGGGCAATAAGCCCTGATCCCTTTGCCTTGGGAATCAATATCAGGAATAAAATTAAAATACAATTACTTGCTCAGCAACACATCCATTCATTTGAGTCAGATTTAGAAAAATGCCTCCTGGAAATGTGCTCATATTTTTGGCAAACCAGAATAAAGCTATTGTGTTTCTGTATGCTGCTGATCTCTGAAAACAAAATTTACAGTGGTGTATAGGTTAACTATGCTTCTCTATTTTTTATTGCATGAAGTTATGTTTTGGGGAAAATAACTTGATCTTTGCCAAATCTAAAACCATAAGTCATTTGAGCTGATTACCATTCTGAAAATTTTTATTCTGAAGATTTCGTGTGTACTGATCTTATTCTAGATCTGAATGTCCTGTGATGCTTAGCTTTGTTTTTTCACAAGTTAAACGACAAGTGAAAATGATGCAACTACTCAATCTAGAGCCTAGAGTTTTATCTACTTCCTGTTTTTAAGAAATCAAAATTTGGTATAAAGTTGTATATCCTCAAATTTATAACACCTACATCACAGACATTAATTTGCCATTTCTACATGTTGTGGTGTGCTGATTTTATTAGATATTCTCTCTCTCTCTCTCTCTCTCTCTCTCTCATCTCTATCTCTATCTCTATATCCATTGTCTCACTAATATTTCTAGGCTGATCTTGAACTCTCTACATAGCCCAGGCAGGCCTTGAACTTGTGATCCTCCTGCTTTAGCCTCCCTTGTGCTTAGATTGCAGGTGTGTGCCCCTATGCCTAGCTTCTATTAGTTATATATTTTGAATATACACTAAAATGAGTGCATAGTAACAATATAGTGTATATGTATCAAGTAAAATTATAAAATATTCTTTAGAGGAAAGCTGATATAAATAAATAAGATTATTTCTTTAGAGTTTGACCACCAAAGCTATCACTTGGGTCAACAGACACAGATTCTGTGCCTCCTGAAAAAAAATCAGTAGCCACATAAAAAATTGAGTCATGATTCTATTCTAATTATCTGTGCTCTCTGTAAACTGCTGAGGCATGGGGCACCTCAACAGTCTGTATTTACAGTACATAATTACTGTCAGGCACTCTCAGTCAAAAGAAACTCCAACTTTCAGTTCTGCTCTGGGTCACTAGAAACACCTCTTGAGACTATCAGTCAGGAGTTCAGGACTAGAGAAGGCAAAGGAAGAATAGTCTTACCCATGTACTGAGCCTTTCTCCTTTAGCTCCTCAGTGAAAAACATTTGGTTACACAGAAACCTTTTACTGACTAGCAATTAAGAAATTAGGACAATTAAGAAAGCAGGAAATAAATTCACAATAAAAGCAAATTAAAAATGAACCAAATTTGAATGAAGCAGAGAGTCTTGGCCAGCTAAAAGACAAGCCAGGTAATAACAGCACTGATTTTTTTTTTTATCAGAAGTTCTTTTTAATTCCCTCCTCAAGGAACAGGTATATAGTTTGTCATCTTAAAAGGGAGAAATTCATTTATTAAGTCTAATTTAACCTTCAGAAACATGCTTTAAAATAAACTGCTTAGAAGATCAATAACATTGCAAATGGGAGGCTGAGGTAAAGTTTAGGAATAAAATTTACTATTATAAATTCTAATGGGACTTTCTAATAATTTACTGTTTTCTTATTTTAGCCAGAATCTTATTTCAAAGCCCTCACTTGCCTTTAGACTATACTTTAAACTAGTGCACAAGGGAATTTTAAAGATATACTATTAATGTAGAAAGAATGTCATAAGATCACAAAATATCATATGAAAAATTGGAAAATGTAACATCGTACTGTGTCCTTTCTGTGTTCATTTTAACTTAAGAAACATTTCTCACATATCTAGCTTGTGCTACACTAGCTCCTGTCCTTTGCTGGGTATGAAAGTGACTAACATGCAGTCCCTATTCTCAAGGAGCTCCCAGTCTAATGGTGGGAGTGCATGTAGGTGTATGCTGTCCCACAAAGACCTTTAACACAAGGCAGAATGTGATGTGACTTCTAAGGAAGTTTAAAGGGGGTGCTGTGACTGCTTATTCTGGCTCAGAGACAGCTTCACTGAGCAGATGGCATACATGGTGTACATATTTATCTAAACTTCAAAATGCAGTTGCCATTTCATTTATACATACCCGTTTGGGGAGCTAGGGAAATAGGAAGTATCTAGACATGACCCTTAACAGAATTCACAAGTATATCAACATAAGCACATGCCAAAGTATACAATCTCAACACCTCTCTACCTCTCTATTTCTCTTTCTCTTCCTTTCTCTTTTTCTTTCTCTCTCTCTCTCTCTCTTTCTTTCTTTCTTTCTTTCTTTCTTTCTTTCTTTCCTTTCTTTCCTCTCTCTCTCTCTCTCTCTCTCCCTCTCCCTCTCTCTCTCTTTTTCCTCTCTCCTTCCCTCCCTCCTTCTCTCTCCACTTTCTGTATATTTCTGAGATGGGAATTGTACAAAACCTTCTGTATAATTGTCTGTATACTTTTTCCCTCCTTCTTAAGGCCCTGATGATCAGCTCCCTGTTACTACCACCTGACTTAGTGTTCTGAACTGTGTGGCACATTTAATGATTTTTCAGGAGAAGAATGAGCAAGACTCAGAACCATAGGATGTATGGGGAAAGGCTGAAAACTTGGTTAGGGAGCAGGAAAGAGATTATCTCTGAGAATCCATTTCATGGAACTCTTATTCAATATCTATAAGTTTTGGCACCTGTTATCAAAATGTCAAGGGATATGGCAAAATTCCTGAAATCATATATTGTTAATAGTTTAATATTGTTCCACTGAAATGAAATATAAAACCAAAATCTTATTTTATATGCATTTGGGATAGAAAAGAAAATATGGTGACTATAGAATCACAATAATGAAAAAATAGTACTTCCTTATTGCTTTAAACACCTATCAGCTTCCATAACTCATGTTTGTTATCATTTGAGTTCATAATAATCTATGCCTAAGATAAGAGTGATTCAGAGGCTCAACCCAGGAACAGAGAACAAGTAAAGATCAAATCTAGGACAAGGACTTAGATTCTGTCTTGTTGCTCTATATTCTTTTCCATAAAACCACAAAATTTTTTTACAATGCAAGCTATATCACTCTAATCATGCAATTTAAGTCCTTTTGAGATTGTTCTTTTTATGAACAGCAGAAACCAACACACATCAAACAAAAGCACCTGCCAGTGCAGAATGTCTGAGATTCTTCTTGGCCATTATTTCCATGGGGTTTGAGTGATTCATTTTATTAGTTAGAAAGGTGCTGAGTCAGCCACCTTCTGTTGAGTCTACTTGATTGCCTTTTGCCCTGGTCTGGAATCTATTTTTATTGATTACATGTCTGAACATTTCACTATTACTTTGTCAAGTATTGTAATATTAAGTGGTTCAGTTTCATATTATGATTTAAGCTGCACTGAAAGGAACTGCATTAGTCAGAAATTTGTCATGATTAAATGAAAAACTGCAGTGTTTAAATGTCATCATGAACCACCTCCACAATCCAAGTAATGTCTTGTCTTTAGCAGTGGAAAATGTATAGTGTGCATTGTATGCCACCACATGTGGTCTTTTCTTCCTTTTGCAGTGCTATGTGTACACATGTCTTATGCATGTGTGTATGCATTCTCACATACTGTACCTGCAGATTTGTTATTTGTGAAAGATGCTGTGAAAAGGTGCTGTTGTGACAGAGAAAAGTTGAATGAAAATATAAGTCACAAATGGCTTGAGAAAAAGAGAACTTACAAGGTATTTTAATGTTGCTAGCATGACAAGGAGAATGGTATGCATATAATCAGTGGAAGAGAAATAGCAGACAGCATTAGATAGGAGGTATTATTAAGTTAATATTGGTATCACTTCTTCCTTTGATTCTGTTTGAGAGATGAAGTATTTCAATATCTCATTGATGACTATGAAAAGTAGGTAGCACAACTCCTGTCCCACCATAACTGAGTGACAACTTTGTGATGTTATTGTTAGGAGCTATCAAGTCAGGTTCAACTCATAGCAACCCAGTGTACAACAGAATGAAACATTCCCTGACAATTTGCCATTCCCAGTACTATGTCAGTGCTTCTCTGTTATTTATAGGGTTTTCAGTGGCTGATTGTTTTGGGGATTGCCATGTACTTCTTCCATTTCTGGGGTGCTGGGGATCAAACCAAGGGCCTCAGAGAGCACAGACAGCACTCTACCAACTGAGCTGAACCCTAGCTCCCACTTTTATCATAGGAATGTCTTATTATCATTCTACTAGCTCCATTTGTCTCATGCTCCCCTAATTTAAAAGTGCATTCATCACAAAGGGGATAGAACCCAATGGAGACATTTTTTTCTTGTTGGGGACTAAAGAAACCTTACTCTATTTTTCATGTATAAAATGTAGATATATGCAGAATACATAAATAGGTACACACTGTATCTGTTAAAATTGTATACTAATAGAGGGGGACTGACTAGGAAAAGATATCAAAAAAAGACAATACTGAAAAAAAAAAAAAAAGAAAATGGTTGACAACCACCAGTGTAGACACAGTAATCACTACGATCTTCTATAATACTATCTTGCTATGATTGTGGACTAGTATGTCTTGTATGTTACTTTTATCATATGATTGCTATGAGTAGGATTTGGTTTCTCCTCCAAGGTATCATGAGTTTGAAGCTTATTCCTCATTACGGCAATATTAATAGGTGGGGCTTAGTGGGAGGAATTAGGTTATTAAAGGTGCTGCTCTTGGAAGAGAATCAAAGTAGAACACATGTGCGCTAGTAAGAGCAAGTTATGAAAAAGGAAGTCTGACTCCTCCCTACTCTCTGGCTTCCTATCTTGCCACGTGATCTCTCCCTCTTGCATGTGCTCCTATCATGATGCCACCTGCCATCACGTCCTGACTAGAGGTGGGACAAATGGGGCCACTTGCTTGTGGACTTTGATTTTTCCAAACTATAAACTTAATAAACATCTTTTCCAAATGCATTTTCTAGCCTTAAGAATTTTGTTACAGCAAGGTTGAAAACTGACTAGTAAAATAACGAAAGAAACTGAGGCAAATGTGAGACAAATAATGCAAAATTATTAGTCATCCCAGCAATGTAGTTTTGTGTTTAAGGGGAGGTAGGCATAGTGAAATCTACTCTGGGAGAAGCTGAAAAAGTATAGGATATTTGATTTCATTCTTATATAACATGATTTGTGGGCTGGGGAATAGCTCGGTGGTAGAGTGCTTGCCTAGCATGCTTGAGTCCCTAGATTTGATCCTCGGTATTGGGTAGGGAGAAGGGGGGCGACATGATTTGTGTGGCAGCTGGCATCTAGAACTGAATCACCTTTTGGGGTGGGGTGTGGAGGAAAGCACTGTTGAAGAGACCTGGTAGAATTTAGAATTTGCAATAAAATTCATTAGTAAACAGGTCAACTTCTGTGCAAGTGTTCACCTTTTGTTATTGCTATGAAATGAGTTCACCTTTAGGAACATTTAATGTTAAGTTGTTAAGTGTTTATACAATTACTATTTGTTGCTTTTGCTGTGTCCTTCATGGAAGAGTTGAGGGGCTGACGAGAAAGAAAGCAGGACACAGGGGATCTTACAAGAGAGTAAGATGTTTATTAACTTCATGCTGCAGTTTTATACACTTTATTTTCACCTAAAAAGAACTTTCCAAGCACTCTAAGATATTTGCTTAAAGAGAACTTAGTTTCTGTCCACAGCTTATCAAAGTACTTGAAATAGAGAAACAAAGCCTTCTTCTCAGTGTTCCTATGCCATCCAAGGACACGTAGCACAGTGTCTCCTAAAGCTTAATAAACAGATAGGGAAGTTGGCACAGAGTTCACTGCAGTTATTGGCTTTATCATGAGAACAAGAAGCCTTGGGAACAACTTTTCATTCCCTTAGGCTGCAGCTTTCTGGGCCTCCATCAAGCACTTCAAGTTATACATGAAAAGCCTCACCAGCAGGCCCCAGCTGGCCTTCCATAATTATTATTTCATTTCTTTGATATATAAGTGATTTTAAAATTAAATAAAAAAACAGAAAATGACAAATTGATAATCAGTTTATATTGCCCCTATAATTTCAAGGTGGTTTGTACATATGCAATAAGTAGCCATTGATTTCCATTCATGACTGTGGTACAGATCAATTTGAAGGAGTTAAAATGAATTTCAAGGTCATCATTTTGGCCTTTGTATAGGATGGCAAGTACTAGAGTGTCCTTGGGACTTTTAGGCATAAAAACTACTGGTATATAGAAGCACACGCTTGCATTGACATTATTTTATAATTTATAGATGCTTTAAAAAAATAGAGCTTACACTGTTAATGTACTTAGAAAAGGCTTGTAAAAATCAGAATCCTGTCATCATAAAATATAAGCTTCATTACCTGCCTCAGAAAACTGAATGTCTCTCCACTTCTGAACACAACTTTGCCACTCAAATATAAGTCATAGATAATTTATTAATGTTAAAAGGTCAAGTACACATGGAATAGAACAATTTTCAATTTTGTGAGCAAAAGGTATGTACATTCTGAGGATATTATTTTTATTTATTTGTATATTTCAATAGGAAAGGGGTTGTTAAGCGCCATCCAGTCGGTATCCAACACATAGTAACCCTATGTACAACAGGCAAAACATTATTGTTAGTGCTTCTCTCCTATTCATGCTGGGAGTGGGTTGCCGGGTCCTTCTCCCAACCCTACAACACCTGGTGTTTCCAGGTGGTCTTCCATCCAAATACTAACCAGGCCCAACCCTGCTTAGTTCCCGAGATCTGACAGGATCAGATGCCACAGTACTAAGGCTACAGTCCAAGGAAAGCAGAGTTCAATTATAAAACAAAATTTATGAAATTCTTAAGATAGGAATAACAAAGTCTGAGAAGTTCTATATCAGAGTGAATATTAGCTTATTTATATTCTATTTTTGCAATTATCAGTAAAATGGTAAGGTACAATTCTAAAACTAGGATGACAAGTATAAGTTAAAAGGTGGATACAGAATGAACAAAAGTCTAGGTTCCATATCTGGCACTCTGTTTTTGGGACAAAGTCTATGTTTCATGATTAATTGTGGCATTTCTGTTCATTTTTAGATGAAATTTAACAAATTTAACATATAATTTTCATGTACATATATAATTTAAAATTTTAAAATTCTTTTTTACAATATGTGAACATAAAAGGTATCAACCTAATATTTGTAAGTAGAATTTTTCCAGGGAACTAGAGAATAAGCAGAAACTTAATAAAGTGTTATTTTATGTCTCATTGTTCACTGTAACATCTTTTTATTTGTGTTTTGGCCTTCTAACTTGGAGAATCAATGTTAAATGCATTTGCAAAGAGGTAACTAAAAAAGTGCACACACATACACACACACACACACTAGTAGAAGTAGGTATAGCAGGATTGAGATTGATTTTTTCATTTATTTTCACGTTACTCATCTTGCATATTATTGCCATGAAGTGTAATCTTTAAATTGACCCAACTTCATTTTATAAGATTGAGATTTAATTCTAATTACCTGAATCTAGATGCTTTGCAATATATATTGTCCTTTAAATAATAGGTTAGCACAACTGAAGCTCTTAAGAATTCAGATATTCTATTTTATCTGTATTCTCTTAGGATCCTTTCAAAACTGGTCTGTATGACTGAATATTTAGTACTGTGGGGGACATTATTGCCTCCTCAGCTAAACTAGTTTCTTTCAACTTCTATTATTCCTGACAAGAACACTACTAGGTGGTTCAATGTGTAAGTGTTCATTGTGGGCAGAGGATGGTGGGTGGTGGTGATGGTGATGTGGTTTTGGAGCCAAGCAATGAAAAGAAGATAAAGAAAAGAAAGTACATAGGGGCACTTGAGTGCCCTCTGATCAAGTTTTTGAATTAAATTAGAAAATGACCCTATTGTTCCCTACATGTGGTGTTTTTATGGTCTTCATTTCTTCTCTTTAGTATTGGGGCAGACCCAGAAAATTTCCTGGGGTGTTGCAGATGGAACCTGCACAGTGGTGGTATTGTTCTAGTGAGAGCAGAAAAAGACTAAGGGGGAAGGGTTAGAAAAAAAATTTACCCATGGGTATAAGCATGTTATTTTTAATCTTTGCAGTCTGTTTTAAAGTAAAGAATTGTTAGGCCTATAGCAACCATGACTTGCAATATTATTTTATATCTGATCTTACTTTAGGCTAAATCTGTAATTGGACCACCTGGGCTAGAGAAGTGAGGGGCCATGGCTGTGAATGTGCATTTGACAACTTAATTCTCTTTGAGAAATTCCAAACAGAAAGGCTTAGGGTTCCTCAAGGGACTGAAAGTAGTGGCTTAGGCCTGTTAGGGCAAGAATTTCTTATCTTAGCTTTGGATTTGACTGACTTCTCACTTTCCTTTGTACTCATTTGTAAGATGTGAATTGAAGAATTAATTTACCTCTCAAGGTAATATTGATGGGACCAAGAAAAATGGTTGTATAACATTTTGAAAATATAAAGACCTATGTAAATGTCAAATTGCCTGCAGTTGTACCACTGTGGCGTCCGATCCCATCAGATCTTGGAAGCTAAGCAGGGTCGGGCCTGGTTAGTACTTGGATGGGAGACCGCCTGGCAACACCAGGTGCAATAGGCTTGGGAGAAGGACCTGGCAACCCACTCCCCAAAAAACAAGCTGCCATTGAAAACCCTATGAATATCAGAGAAGCAGTAACAATAGTGTTTCACCTGTTGTGCGTAGGATCACCATGAGTCGGATACCGACTCGATGGTACACAACAACAACAACAACAAATGTCAAATTATGATGATAAACTGGGTAGTCCAATTATCCATTACAACACTTCCTACTGTTTGATTAACCAAACAAAATTAGACATTTTTTCTTAAATAACATCCTTTAAAAAATGTGCAACTTGCTCTGGTAGTCAAGGTTTTCTTTTCTTTGCTTTTCTTTCCCCTTTTCTTTTCTATCTTTAATGTCTCACTGAAATTTAATGGTGCAGCTCATCAGGGTGTGCATATATAGATAGATATACTCACAAAAAAGATTGCCAAGTAGAAAAGAGACCATTGGTGGGGAGGGAAGGGATGAAGGAAGAGGGTCATGAGAGGGTAAGGGGGAAGTTAATGTGAGCAATGTACAAGGAAATTCATGTATGGAAATGTCATAATGAGACCCACTAAGTTGTACATTAAAATTTACTAATAAAAATGTAAAAATAATGGTGCATCTGGATAATATTTTAAGGTTGCACATCATAGGAATTATATCATAAATAGTTATTTAATTTAAGTTACAGGATCTAGATCAAGATTCTATTTTTATTCAAGGCTGAAGTCTGTATACTCCTCTGTACTGTATTTTGCCTCAATTTGGTGAATGGAATGAAACTCAGGTCTAAGATTAATGTTGGTTTGTTTTTTTTCTTAACTCTAAAATGCCAAACCTGGTTCACTTTTAGGAATGAAATTCTTGAAATAATGATGCGTTACTTTTCCTCATTCTAGCTAAAAGAATAAATATGTTCCTTTCTTTCCGTTTTTAAACTCACTACTGAATCATTTGCTAAGTCGATGTACACACTGAGCAGGCCTTAGGCTACATGATTTGAATTTGTGATTTATGCTATTTTAACACAAATTTTGAATATGAATGGATAGTAAATAGTTAAAATACGAACCTTCCAAGGCCACATGATGGAGCAACTCCATAAGTGGCAATTGGTGAGCAGAAATTCAACTAGAGTCCAGGCAAATCTCTGTTGAGAGAAAAGTGACTCTAATTTTTAAAAGCCATTTTAAAAAGATAACATCTTTAAGGGACAGTTCATGGAGAATGCTCATTGATAAAGTAACATATCTTGCAAATCCAAATCCAAAGCCCCAACAGTCTCCTAACTCACACCTACAAACATACTACAAGTAGTTCATGCCTTACATTTACATGTCCAACTCTCCAGACAATAATTTCTAATGCCAACTTTCCTGAGGAAAACACAAAAAGATGCTATGAATCACCAATATCTTTCTGTTCTTGAAAAATAATTGTTATCTATGGTGGCAGAGCCTGTGGCTGTGATAGAGCTTTTGATAGTTCAGGGAGAGATAAAGGAGAAAAAAAATTTCATGTCTTACCCACTTTAATATTTTTCTCTGAGTTCAACTCTGAGTAGATAGCTGGAGTCAACTCAAAACTGAATAAGTTTAGCTGAGTGCAATGGCACAGGCTGTAGATCCAGCAATTCAGGAGGCTGAGGCAGGAAGCTGTTAGGTTCTAGGACCACAGGCAGCCTGGCCTACAATTTAGTGAGAACTTGTTTCAAGATTAAAAAAAAAAAAATTTTAAAGGTCTGGGGATGTAGCTCAATGGAAGAACACTTGCCTAGCACAAGGCCCTAGGATCAATCCTCAGTAACACAAAGGAAAAAAGGGAGAAGAAGAGAAAGAAAAAAGTAAAAAATAAATAAATAAAAAAATAAATAAATACATAAAAAGGAAAGAAAAGAGAAAGAAAGGAAAAGAATCAAAAAGAAAGAAAGAAATACATTTTGTGAAAGATAATGGTGGAATTGGTAATGGTGGATACCTATCACTATATATTTGTTAAAATCCATAGAATGTATAATACAAAAATAAAACATAATGTAAACTATGTATTGTAGTCAATAATTTATCAATATTCACTCATCAATGATTACAAATATACTACACTATTACAAATGTTCACAGCAGGGGAAACTGGGAAGATAGGAAGGAGAAAGTGTGTGAGTATATAATCCTAACTAATTTAAAAGAGAAAAAAATAAAGTACGTTATACCCAACTGTCGTGATTCCTTCTCTCCTCTTAAATTCCTCTTGTTATATTATTAACAAAATCTTTTGAGATGTGCTAAACTCTATTAGTACTTGAATCTACTGCTTGTCCTAACCAGAAACACTATTTCTGCATCATGTTAAAAAAATAAATAAAACTTTTAGAGGAAGGCAATACCTAGGGAGTATTTCCTTGTCTAGGAAGAGAGGGAAAAGGGTAGCTATGACCTATTAGGTTGCAATACTGCTAATTCTTCATGTCTTAATCCTGAGTAGTGAATGAACTCCTGAATAGCAAATGGAATCCTACTCATATTATGTATCTTCTCGAAATTCCATCAATTTTGTATGCTTTAGGTGGCAAAACAAAATTATTTAAAAATTAATATTATGGACATAATTAAGATTAACTGAATCCAACTCAAAGTGGCAGATTGCATACATGTATTCATCTCGTAGACCGCTTGTTATTGTTGTTAGCTGCTGTTGAGTTGGTTCTGACTTATAGCGACCCTATGTACAACAGATCAAACACTTTCCTGGCACTCGTCAGTTCTTCTCTGCTATTCATGGGTGTTCAATGACATTATTTCAGAAGTGGATTTAAATTGTAGAACTACAGATATAGGAATATGTATTATATGTAAATACATGTATTATAACTCACAACTCAAACTGTATGTGTTTTAAGAGATTAAATAATTAGAAAATATTAGTATGTTTATAGCCTGTAGCTGTAGCCCTGTGGCATCCGATCCCATCAGGTCTTGGAAGCTAAGCAGTGTCGGGCCTGGTTAGTACCTGGATGGGAGACCGCCTGGGAACACCAGAAGCTGTAGGCTTGGGAGAAGGACCTGGCAACCCCCTCCCAAAAATCAATCTGCCATTGAAAACCCTATGAACAGCAGAGAAGCACTGACAATAGTGTTTCCCCTGTTGTACAGAGGGTTGCTATGAGTTGGATACCGACTCGATGGCACCTAACAACAGCAACAAAGTATGTTTATACTATATATAGGATTGTATACTTCTTTTAAAAAACAGTATATCAGGGGCATCTTACCATATTACTATATATAGACCTAACTTATTTGTAGACTTTCAGGTAATTTTACTTCTTCCCTATTAATGTAAATTTAGGTCATTTCACTTTTGCTCTTGCAAATAAAATTTTCAATTAGGTTGAATTTATCTTTGTGTATAACTAGAATAATATTTATAGGATCAATTATTAGAAGTGTATTTTGGGTTTTAAGTATGTATGCACATAAAAATTTGAAAGATACTGTCAATACTATAAAGTCAATTTTTAAAAAATCTGATGTAATATTCTATAGGTTTGTTGGCGGTGGCGGTGTTAGGTGATGCCACGCCACGTCCATGTCTGACTCATAGCGACCCTATATACCACAGGTTTGGTTGGCAGAAATCAATGATTCGTAAATCCAATTAAATAGAAAAGCAGTATTAAACTTAAAACTGCATATTGCTTGAAGTTATATAGATTTGTAATACAAATTTAAATATATAAATAGTTGTAAATATATCACAGCATAACTGAGAGTGCCCATCATAATTTTCCTCAATCTGAATCCATTGTACCAGTGTGATCATGTTTCAGAAATTTGTGCTTAAGTTTTGAAATCCTTTGACTATATTCCTAAAGATAACCAGAGTTTGATCCACAGTTGGCTTAGTTTATCTTACCTATTTTTATTTTTATTATTCTTGAGAATTTCTTTATTATAATAAAACTTGTTAATCCCCATCTTTCCATTAGAATGGTAAAACGACTTTGAAAGAAGAAATGTAATTTTAAAAAAATTGGCCTTGTGAGAAATTCTTCTATGCATCAGTTTTTGCCCTTGAGTCAGGAATTTGCTAATGTGGATCAGGGCATTATATCCAACAGATCATTTTGATTTCTGTTGAGGGTAATGGCTAGCACAGTTACAGCCCACCAGTAACAGCAGGAAGCCCCTTCTCCTGTTGGCTCCCCTTTATAAAACTTTGAAGTAAGAAGGAGACTGTGATTATAACACAAACTTCCTGGGGGACACCATGGAGATAAAGTTGAAAACCACCATCTGGATTCTTTAAGTGCTGTGCTGAGGCATGCCTAATGATGGTAGCTCTGGTAATATACCCCATACTGTCAGGCAACAGCATAATAATTGTTTTTAATACATGGTATGTAGGTTATACAGCTTTATTTAAGTGAACTGTAAAGGTTTGCATTCTCTCACTTTATTAAAAAACATTGAAATTGCCTACATTTTGCTGGAATAGTGACCCTGAAAGCACACATGGCCAAATAGTTAAACTAAAAAATATGCTTGCTTTACATATTAATGCACTCTTCCCTATAAAGAACCAACCCTTATAAAGTTTTAAGTGAACTGTGAAAAGCTTATGCCATTATTATCCAAATGTACTTTAGCCCAAGGTTAAGCAGAGTAATGTGAGAACAGGCGCCACTGTGCTCTGATGGGAAGCAGTAAGGTTTTGTCTGCACCGACTGGTTTTGCTTGCTTTTCCAAATGTGACAGTGTGAACTCACTGCTCAGAGCCCTGGTTTGGAAGCAAACCACTAAGGTCTTTGATGTAAAAAGCTGAAAACGTTCTTGGAGATATTTGGAGCTTCGCACAGCTCTCTGCTACTTGACTTACCCCATAACATTTAATGAGCCCAGTTCTCACCTTGTCCTTTCAGGCTAAAGGCCTAATCCAAGTGTGAAGTTTCAATTCAGTTTGAGCTGTAGCCCCAGATGAGCTTTGTAAAGCAGCAGAGCAAGAAAGGAATTTGTTTCACTGTATGCACAGGCATCAACATTTAATTTCAAGTTTCTTAAAGTTAGCATTTTTCAGGGGTGGGATTTAAGAGATGGCATGTACTGAATGCTGAGTAGAGGGAAGCAACACTTTTATTCTCTCCAGTGAGCACAGATGGACTCAAAGAGGGTAATATGTAAAAGCTCGTAATTCAGTGATAGAATTCCTTTCAGATTGCTATGATGTTTGCAATTTTCGAGGAGTTCATGAGCATTTTGGACTTCTCAATTGCCCTAAGGAACCAAGCTGGGCTACCTCCTCCTATATACCTCCTCTGTTCTTAACCCCCAAGATATGACCTTCTATCCAAAATCTTTGAGAGGAAAAGGCCTTTGCCTAATGCTGAATCACCATCTGCTCCTTGGTTGTCCTACCCTAGGAAGGAAAGGAGAGTGATTATAAATTGGCTAGGAGCTGGGTGTGGTGGTGCATACCTGTAATCCCAGTGACTCAGGAGGCACAGGCAGGAGGATAGCAAGTTCAAGACCAGCGGCAGTGTGCTTAATTTAGCAAAACTCTCTCTCACAAAAAAGTACAAAAAAAATGGGCTGAGGGAGCAGCTCAGTGGTACAGCACTTGCAAAACATGCAAACATGGGGCCCTGGGTTCAAACCCTAGTACCTGGAAAAAACAAAACAAAACAAAACAAAACAAAAAAAACTTGGATAGGTCATGGGTTTTCAGCACTTACTGTATAGGTGGTATGGCGTGCATTGGTTTTACAGTTTCATTTAATCCTCACAAGTATCATACAAGGTGGCATCATAGCTGGTAGATCTAGAAAGTAATGCTGGTGTGTCTGACACCAAAGCTTGTGCTTTGCTTTATTCATTAATCTCACCACCCCCCACTATCTATTTGGCTCACATTGTCACGATGTTGAAAATATTATTTTTCATTAATGATAACATTCTAAATATGCACATAATATAAATATAGAATGAAAACCTTAAACTACAAAATAAACTGATAATATAGTTACCTCTAGATAATGAGATCACCACAGGATTTCTTTCTTTTGTATTTTTCATTTTTAAATTTCCACTTTTTTTGGGTGGTTCTTGGGGTTGCACCCAGGGCCTCACACTTAATTTACAAGTGCTCTATCACTGAGCTGCATCCCTGGCCCATTTTTTACTTTTTTATTTGGAGACAGAATCTTGCTGTAATATGCAGGCTGCCTTTGGCCTTGAACCTGCAATCCTCCTGCCTCTGCCTCCTGAGTTGCTGGGATTACAGGTGTGGGCCACCACACCCAGCTAAATTTTCACATGTTAAAGATTAATTTTTATAATTTACAAACACACAACACATGATATATATGAATATAAACCATTCTTAACTGATTCAAACCATTCCATGATTTCTGTGAACAACAATAAAAACTATATAGTATAAGTACCCTAATATGTTCTTTTTAGGAATGATTATAATTTGAGTGAAATGAAAAACTTTGTTTCATCAGAGTAATATTTAGTACTTCAGTACAATAATGATGCATATATTTACTTTTTAAGCAATTATTTTCTTATGCTTAAATAAAAGTAGTTACACAAAGAGTACCATGTCATATATGACACTATTTTATGGTTCAGGCACTGAAAACAAATGCTACAAATACATAGAGAGAGGAAGCTCATAGTGTATCAAATTCTGTTTTTCCAATTAGCCTAGTAGAGCCTCAAAGCTTATATTCCATATTGTTTAGAGGAAAAAATAATTCTAAATATATCACTGTTGACTAGAAACCAGTTTTCTAAATTTGTGCAATTGAAAGGAAAATTTTCTTAGGAGGCAGAAAACTTTACAATAGCTTTCATGGAAAAATGCATTGTAATTGGTGGGTGAGAAATACCAAGGCTTGAGAGACTTTTAGTAGACATTCCAATTCCCTAGTTGTTGAATAACATCGAATAAAATTATCTGAGCCAGGGTTAGACAACCAAGCTGGCTTGGTAATAGGTGAAGATTTGGGAAGGGGGGAATTTCTAAGATGTAGTGGATTGCAAATTATGGGCATTTTGAAATAACCAACAGAAAGCCTGAATTAAGAACTCCATCCAAATGAGATTTAACAAAGGAAATACTTTGCATTTGCCATGTTTCTTAGCATCTTCAAGGATTTGTCTGGGTTCTCAGTTGAGTGGATTTCCACTTCCTATTGAATTTATTGGAGCTCAGTCTTTGGTGGGCTGAGTTGATCCCTGGTAGATCTGTGTCCTCTCAGTGTTGAGAGGATTAGGTTCAGCCTGCCCTACATGGTGGTGTGATGACTTTATATTGATACTGGACATAAGTTTAACTTACTTAAAAGTGAGAAATGACAGGTGTGATGGAACATGATAATTCCAGCATTAGAGAGGCTGAGGCAAGAGGGCTGCAAGTTCCAGTCCAAACCAGGCCAGACCCTACCTCCCCAAAAAAGTGAGGAATGACTGTTTGAGAATTGCTATCATATAGAGGAAAGATCCCTAAAGTGATCTATCTTCCATTGAACACTAAAGCTGACTGGGAAAGCAGATTGTCTGAATTAATGGTTGCTAAAATCATGATGATGGTTAGCTACAAGGAATGCATGACATGGAAGGAAATTAGAAGAGGTGTTTGCCTATTTCTGGGTGGCTACCTCTTTACTATTTGCATGTTTGGAATCTCTCCTGAATCTTAGGCTGTCTCTCTCTCTCTCTCTCTCTCTCTCTCTCTCTCTCTCTTACTCTCTGTCTGTCTCTGTCTCTCTTTGTCTCTCTTTCTCTCTCTCTTTTTCTCTCATTTATCCTTTAGTCCCATACCCCAATCCTGCCATATTTTTAGTCTATCCTTAGACCCTGCTGCTTTCTCCATTTGGTTTGATTGCTGTGCCCTAGATTGTGGACGGAATGACTGCTCTATGTATTTACCCTGAGCTATTGGGAAGGAAAGCCCAAAATGACTTCATCAGAAGAACTTCTTTGCCAAGAAAATGGGTCACCAAAAATGTTACTTAAAATATTCAATTTGGTGACCCTATAGAAAAAACTCAAAACAGACAAGGTTTGAAAGAGATTTATAAAATTTCCTGGTATTTGAGCACTTTTATTTTTGAATAAATTCTGATTAACATTGATTGTCCTGCCTCCTGCTCAGTTTACTTTTGCTTCTTGTATATACTGTTGTTGTTGTTGTTGTTGTTGTTGTTAGGTGCGACGAGTTGGTATCCGACTCATAGTGACCCTCATAGGGTTTTCAATGGCTGACTGTTTTGGGATTCCCTTGGGAGTGGATTGCAAGGCCCTTCTCCCATTTTTGCGGTGCTGGGAATTGAACTCGGGACCTCAGAGACTGCAGCGCAGCGCTCTACCAACTGAGCTAAATCCCAGCCCTGTATATACTGTGGGTAATCGCTAATTTCAAGTTTGGGGTTTAATCTTTTGCTGAAGAGGATGGCCAACAATAAATCTTGAGAACTGAGGAGTGTTCATTAAATAGGTAGGGAAAAGTAAGTCTTACAATTGGACTACAAATATTTGATGTGTGTCTAGGAAATAAAATCATAACATTTCTCTTGGTATTTAGAAAAATAAATGACTAAATCTGCTACTATTTGAAGTATAGCTCAGAGCACAAATGGTTTTATATTCTATCATTTTTTTCTACAGAGTATAATTTTGCTTTTGTTTCTTATAAAATATTACTTACTTATAGATTTCTCACAAATTTGCCTTCCCAGACAATATGAAAACTACTTATTAGAAAAGTAAGAAGATGTATCATTTTTCTCCAAGGGCTTATGATTCATATTTTAATATCAGTAAGCTATGGAAGATAGAATACATGAGGGTTGGATTTACCATCAAGTATATCTTTAATTCTCTTCTCAAATGTATCCTTTAAGTTTGACTTTTCTTTTATATTTTATTTTTAAATTTAAATTTATTTTTAACTGTCATATAAAAGCATACAGTTGTACATATTTATGGGGTAATGTGATATTTCAACACTTGTTATATTGTATCA
>VMDO01014286.1:43183-55199 GCA_007922755.1 Pedetes capensis | reverse complement strand
TTGTGTTTCGCCAGTTCTTTCAAGGCAGCTTCCACTTCATCCTTCAACACCATTGGTTCCTCTTCATATGCAACCTCTTGGAATGGTTGGTCATCTACCAATTCTTTCTTGTATAATGACTCTGTGTATTCTTCCCATCTTCTTTTGATGTTTCCTGCATCATTTAATATTTTACCTGTAGAATCTTTCACTACTGCCATTCGAGGCTTGAATTTTTTTCTTCACTTCCTTAAGCTTGAGAAACACAGAGCGTGTTCTTCCCTTTTGGTTTTCTGCCTCCAGCTCCTTGCACATGTTATTATAATATTTGTTTTTGTCTTCTCGAGCTGCCTTCTGAACCAAAACTGCTTTTTGCATATTTTCTATAGCAACCCTACTCTCTAGAACAAATTTCTGTCTTAGTGTGTCTTGTGCTACTGTAATAGAACCCTGAAACTGAATAATTATCCAAAACAGAAATTTATTTCTCAGTTCTAGAGGCCAGAAAGTCCAAGATCAAAGCATTGATAGATTTGGCCTCTGGTTCCAAGATGGTACCTTATTGCTGTGTCATTGGAAGGGGAGCAACATGTGTCCTCACTTGATGGAACAGTAAGAGACTGGGGAGGGAATAGAAATCCACTCCTGCAAGTCCTTTTTTATAGCAGCATTAATCCGTTCATGAAGACAGAGCCTTCATAAGCCTAAATACCTCCTACATTTCAACCCTGGTGCATTTTGGAAATTAAGTTTCCAGCACCTGAAATGTGGGAACACATGCAGACCATAGTACTAATTGTTCAGTCAGTTGTTTGGAGACTTGGAAATGGCATGATTGGAATATTTATAACAAATAGGTCTGTGGAAGAAATGTGTGTACAAACTCATAGGAGGAAGAAAGTGTGAAAATGGCTGTTTCAGAGGAGCCACTAGTTAAGGATCTACAGCCCTACCACCCTGGCATCCAATCTCCTCAGATCACTGAAGCTATGCAGGGTCAGTTGGGCCAGGTTAATCCTTGGGTAGGAGACAGCCTGCAAATACCAGATGCTGTAGGCTTAGGAGAAGGACCTGGCAGCCATTCCCAAAACAGTGAGCCATCAAAAACCCTATGAATGGCAGAGAAGCACTAACAACAGTGCCATGCATGGCACAATGTCAGGTGGAGTTTCATGCTGTTGTGTGTAGGGCTACTATGAGTCGGACCTGACTGGAACCTAACAACAACAACAACAACAACAACAACAACAACAACAACAGTAATGCTACATAAGAGGAAGCAGAAAGGGGATCTTCTTATGACCATCAGTCATCTTCTGTGTGGACATGTTTTCAACTCAATTGAGTAAATACCAAGTGGTATCACTGTTTTGTATGGTAAGGTTATGATTAACTTTACAAGAAACTGCCAAATCACCTTCCAAAATGAGTGTACCCCTTATTTCCTAACCAGGATGCATGAGAGCTCCTCTTGTTCCGCATCTTCAATCACAGTTGCAATTATCAGTTTTTTGGATTTTAGTCATTCAAATAGATATGTAGTGACACCTCATAAATTTTCTATTCTTTAAAGACAAATGATGTTGATCACAATTTAATATGCTTATTTTTCATCTATATATCTTATTTAGTACGGTGTGTCTGTTCATATCATTTGCCTGTTTTAACTGGATTTTTTATTGACAAGTTGTTGACTCGTGAGGGTTCTTTTATGTTGTGGTATGTTCTTTATCAGCAATGTGTTTTGCAAACTTTTTCTCCCAGTCTGTGACTTGCTTTTTGATTCACTTAACAGTGACTGTCATGATTTGCATAGAAAATGTTCCCCAAAGGCCTCTTGCTTTCCATTTGGTCCCCAGGGGATGGCACTGTTCATGGAAATCATGAAACTTTGGGAAGTGGGACTTGCTTTGTGGAAGCAGTCATTAGGGGTGGACTTTGGGGGATATTTTTAGTGTGTCCACAGTTCTGGTCACTTTCTGCCTCCTGCCCTGTGATGCTGTGATGTTGTCTGACACAGGCCCTGCCGTCGCCTGTCCTACCACCATTACGGGCTGATCCTCTAACTTGAGCTACCGATGAACATTTTCCTCCATAAGGTTGTTTCATTTGGTTTTTCCACGACAGTGATGACAAGTTGACTAATACAGTTTCTTTCCTAAAGCAGTTTTAAAATTTCTTTTTAAAAGCTCAAATACACCCTCCATGGCTTGTGCTTTTGCTGTAGTATCTAAAACCATGTCACCAACCCCAAAGTCACCTAGATGTTCTCCCTTGTTTTCTTCTCAAAGCTTTATGTTTTTCTATCTTGCAATTATGTTTACAACCTCTTTTGAATTAATTTTTGTGAAAAATGTAAAGCACATGTCTTCTTTGTGTCGCCTCAGTATGAATATCCAACTGTTTCAGCAGCATTTTCTGAAAAGACTTTTTTGTTGTTGGTAGTGGAATTTTTTTGTTTTATTTTTCCCATTAGATTTTCTTAGCTCCTTTGTCACCAATAGATTGCAATAAATTGACTATGTTTGTCTGCAGTCCATTTATAGACCCTCTAATCTGTTTCTTTCAATTTATCTCTTTGTTCCTTTGCCAATATCATGCCATTTTGATTATCAAAGTCTTATAGTAACCAGAAATTGTGTTGTTTATGTCCTCAAATTTCTTCTTCTTCCACATTGTGTTGACTATTCTTGGCCTTTAGCCTTTATATTTACTTTAAAGTCAATTATTTGCTTTTGATGCTGTGGCACACACCTGTAATCCCAGCAAATTAGGAGGTGGAGGCAAGAGGACTGAGAATTTAAGTATAGAGGCAGCCTGCACATTTAGTGATAACTTGTGTCAAGGTAAAAAATAAAAAAGGGACTGAGGATTCAACTCAGTGGTGGAGTACCCTGGCTTCAATGTCCTTGTGTCAAAACAAAACAAAACAAAACAAACTAAGTTGGTTGATACCTATAAAATAGTTTGTTGGTATTTTTACTGCAACTTGGTTGAATTTATTGAAAATGGTGAGAATAATTAACATCTTAACAATATTGAGTGTCATATAAAAGAAGATGTACTTTTTCTACTTAGACTTTCCTTTACCTCACACATCAGAATTTTGTGCTTTTTATACATAGCTCCTGTACATATTTTGTTAGATTTATAACTCACTTCATAATTTTTTGCACTATAACAAATAATGGCCTGGGATTTGGCTCAGTGGGTAGATCGCTGGGCTGCAGTCTCTGAGGTCCCGAGTTCAATTCCCAGCACCGCAAAAATGGGAGAGGGACCTGGCAATCCACTCCCAAGGCAATACCAAAATAGTCAGCCATTGAAAACCCTATGAGGGTCGCTATGAGTCGGATACCGACTCGACGGCACCTAACAACAACAACAACAACAATGACAAATAATATATTCTTTAATACCTTGAGCTCCAATTATTCATTGTTGATATATAGGAACAAAGCTGCCTTTTTAAACATTAGCATTATATCCTGCAACTACTCTATAATCACTTATTAATTCCAGGAATACTTTTGCTGAATCCTGTGGACTGACAATACATATAATCATGTCACCTGTGAACAAAAGTAGCTTTAGTTTTTCCTGCCAATCTACATGCCTTTTATCTTCTCTTGTCTTGCTACCCTAACTAGCTCTTCCAATGGGAGGCTAAATACCAATAGTGAGACAAAACATCTTGTCTGCCTCATCTTTGCAGGACACATTCAGTCTCTAACTATTAAATATGATGCTAGTTGCAGGATATTC
The DNA here is from genome assembly GCA_007922755.1 of Pedetes capensis. NCBI lineage: Eukaryota > Metazoa > Chordata > Mammalia > Rodentia > Pedetidae > Pedetes > Pedetes capensis. The sequence goes on along the minus strand of VMDO01014286.1, from coordinate 51,455 downwards.
ATAAATGTTATTTACCTCTATCCATGGCTTATTGAGAGGTTTTATCATTAAAATGCTCGCCAATTTTTATCAAATGTTTTTTCTGCATCCATTATTATAATCATATCATTTTTCTCTTTTGCCTGTTGATATAGTAGATTAAATGGATTGATTTTCAAGAGATGAAATAGCCCTGCATAGCTATAATAAATTCCTCTTGTCTGCGATGAATAATTATTTTTGCACACTTTAAAATTTGATTTGCTAGTATTTTATTGGTATCAGGATAATGCTAGACTAACAGAATGAATTAGCAAGCATTACTTATGTTTCTATCATTTAAAAGAGACTGTAGAGAATCAGTGTTATTTCATCCTTAAATGTTTGGTTGAACTTCCCAGTGAAACCATCTTATTAATTATTGATTTATTTAAATAAATATAGGGCTATTCACATGATAGATCTCATATAAATTTCTGGCATATTTGTCTTTCCTAGAACTGGTCATTCAAGTTACTGATTTTGTGGGCATAGAGTTATTTACACTTTTCTATTATTCTCCTTTTGATATCCCTGGTATAACTTGATAATAAAACTGTTAATGGATATCAGTTCTTGCATTGGTACTCTGTGTATTCTCACTTTATTTTCCAAGCTAGCTAGCTTTTATCAATTTAATTGATTTTCTTAAAGAATCATCTTTTGGTTAGTCTTATTTTTCTAATTTTTTCTGCTTTCAATTTCAGTGTTTTCTACCTTAATGAAATAGGTATTTCTCTATTTCTAGGCTTAAGTTGTGCTTCTTTATCTTGTTTACTAAGGTAAAAAAAGAATTTTGCTTATAATATACTAATTTCTAAGCTAGACACTGATTTCCCTGAATCCTCCAAATTTTAATAAGTCACATTCTATTTTCATTTAGTTCAAGTACTTTCAAATTTGTGTTCAAACTACATATTTGGCATAGGGGCTTTTTACAAGGAAATGTTATAATTTCCAAAATTTTGTGGCTTTTCAAGTTATCTTTTTATTATGTATTTTCAGCTTGATTCTGTTGTGGTTTGAGAGCACACTTTGTACGATTTTGATTATTTTAAATTTATTATGATGTGTTTTATGACCCAGAATATCATTTACCTTGTTGAGCATCCATGTGAGTGATTTTCTGCTTGCTTGATTTATCAGTTACTGAAACAGGCATGTAGACGTCTCCCACTGTAACAGTGGGCTTTTTCTCCTTCTCTTTTCAGTTGTCAGGTTTTGCCTTATGTATTTTGATAGTTTTAGCAAATTATACACACCCTGATCATCTTATGTGTATTAGAAGATGACTTCTTTGTCATGTAATGATTCTCATAATTTTTCTTATTCTGAAGACTTCATTTTAATATGTTAGTACAAACACTACAGCTATGCTTTGATAAGTTTGCCAAGATATTTCACCTCTACTTTACTTTTAACCTGATATATTTAAAGTGAGGTTTTTTTTTTTACAAACAATAGTCTTGTGTTTTTAACTGCTGTGATATTTTTATTTGTGTTTTATTAGTTGTTGTTAGACCCATCCAGTCGGTATGCGACTCATAGCAACCCTAGGTACAACAGGAGAAACACTATTGCCAGTGCTTCTCTACTATTCACAGGGTTTTCAATGGCAGATTGATTTTGGGGAGTGGGTTATCCAGTCCTTCTCCCAAGCCTACAGCACCTGGTGTTCTCAGACGGTCTGCTACCCAAGTACTAACCAGGCTCGACCCTGCTTGGCTTCCAAGATCTGATGCGATTGGACTCCACCGGGCCATGGCTGCAGAACATTTTATTAGTGAGATTGGATTAATTTCTATCTTTTCTATAGCTTTTATAATTCACTACATTTGTCCTTTGTTTATTTTCTTCTCCCCTTTTCTACTCTCTCTAATTTTTAATTGATAATTTTATGATTCCATTTTATTTTCTCTGTTATCATACCAATTGTACCTCTTTTCAAAAAAAATTAATGGTTCCCTCAGAAATGCACTATATATTTTTAACAAATATAAGTGCACATAAAATGACACTATGTGCCTGAATGTAGCTCAGGTGACTTCTAACAGAGTTCCACAGTTGTTTCTTCCCACCTCGTATAGAAGGCATGTCCAACCCGCAGCCTGCAGTCCACATGGGGCTCAGGACAGCTAACAATAAAACCTCACAAAATTGTTTAACATCATGTGCTTGATAGCATTTAATTTCTTCGTAATACCATGCATACTTCCAATTTTGAAGTTCCAAAGCGATACTGCACTTGTTTATAGAACAACACTTATTGCTCCTTTATAACATATCTGGATGGTACCACAGTATCAAAATCTAACCTTCCAAAAAGCAAAAACATGTGAGAGTCAGTAGTGTGAGTCAGATTAGTACCATCACACACCACCCATCAGTTGAGTATTAATTGGGTTGAATTTCAACTGAAGCTTAAGGGTCCATGAGTTTTTGGCAACTTGGCAAGTAAGAAGCAGCAATTGTCAGTAATATTTGATACAAAAATAAGGTCAAATTTCTCACCAATTTTATATTGTTCTCATTTTTCTAAACTTTATAATAAAAATATTCTTAAACATCTTATATATACACACACTCAGTTGATAGAGTGCCACTTTGTGCTCTCTGAGGCCCTGGGTTTGATCCTCAGCACCACAAAAATGGGAGAAGGACATGGCAGCTCCCTCCTGAAGCAATCCTGAAACAATCCAATCAGCCATTGAAAACCCTATGAATAGCAGAGAAACACTGACATAGTGCCAGGCATGGCACAGTGTTGGGGAGGGTTTCATTCTGTTGTACGTAGGGTCAATATGAGTCAGACTTGACTCAACAACAACAGCTATATTATATAATTTATATGCATGCCAAGACAATTTCTCTTTACTCGATGTGGCCCAAGGAAGCCAAAAGATAGACAACCCTGTTTCTGGCATTGCTGTCACTCTTTTCACTTAGCCATAAGCAATGATAACTCTAAACAGTGTTGTTATTATTACTTTAAATATGAAGTTGTCTCTTAGATTTATATGAATAATAAAACAAAAATATTTGTTTTAGCTTCATTTATTATTTCATGTACACTCTTTGTTTCTTTATAGAGATCAGAATTGCTGAACAATGTAATTTTCCTTTTATTGATAGAACTTCTATCAATACTCTTGAAGGACTGGTATACTGACAATGGATTCCTTGAGTTTTTCTTTGTGGAACAAAGTCTTTATTCCGGTCTGTTTTCTGTTTCTATTTAAAAATATTCAAAATTGTTGTTGTTTTGTTGTTGTTAGGTGCCATGGAGTCAGGTCCAACTCATAGCGACGTTATGTACAACAGAACAAAACACTCTCGATTCTATGCCAGGCACTCAGTCTTTTATATGTTTAACCCCATTGTTGCAAACACTGTGTCAATCCACCTCCTGGAGGGTCTTCCCTTTTTTGTTGACCTGCCACTCTCCAAAACATTATGTCCTTCTCCATGAATTGGTCAAAAAATATAAATATACTTGGTTTATTGAGTTGGAGACTGAGGTATCCAAGGGTATAGTGCTGGCAGCTGCTTAGTATCTGGTGAGAGCCTTCATGATGCATTATAACCTCACAAAGGGCACCACCACAGGAGGCAGACCAAATGGCCTGGCTTGGATTTCTCTTCCTCTTCTTATAGAGTCACTGATGTCACCAAGAAGGCGCCAATGTCAGGACATCATCTAATCCTGATCACCTCCCAAAGATCAGCCATCTAAATATGACCAAAATGTGAATTTGAAGATCAGCTGAGCATGAACCTTTGGGGGACATGTTCCAATGATTGCATTAGTGCTTCACTTTCGAAGGATAATTTTTCTGGTATACAGTTCTAGATTTATGATTTTTCCTCTATTTTAAATATTCACTCTCTTTCTTGTATGGTTTTTAATGAAAAGTCAGTTCTAAACTTACCTTGTTCTTCTACAGGTGAAAGTTTGTATTTCTTTTGGCTTCTTTCAAGATTTTCTCTTTTTTTTTCCTGAAGTTTGAATATGATTTGCCTAGATATAGCCTGACAACGCACCCCCAAAAAACAATCTGCCATTGAAAACAATATGAATAGCAGAGAAGCACTAACAATATTGTTTCACCTGTTGTAGTAAGGTTGCTACAAGTGAGATGCTGACTTGACAGCACCTAACAACAACCAGAAGATAGAGAGTTTTGGGGTATTTATTTTGCTTGGTTTTCTCTGAGGTTCCTAGATGTATTTTTGATGACTGTTATTAGTTGTTGAAAATGCTCAGTGATTATTATTTCAAATATTTGTTCTGCTCTATTCTTCTTTCTTCTTACTCTGTCATTATAGTTGTGCATGTTTTTATTTGTTTTTAATTTCTTTGACAATTGTTGGATCTTTTAAATCTTTGTTTCTCTATGATTTTTCTCTGGACATTTCAGCTTGGCAATTTTTTGTCCTATCTTTAAGTTTAAGATTCTTTTCTTGATTGTTTCCAGTGGTACTGGGGATCAGGTCCTGGGAACTGGTGTTACTGGGAAGCTGGCAGCAATACCTCAATCCTATGACCTCCATTTTGAAAGAATTCAGATGAGATACAGTGAGTATAGAGCAGAATATGGACAAGGAATTAAGGGTGGAGGACAATTAAAGGCTATTTCCAAGAGCAAAGGTCTAAGCTAAACTTGTAGTTGAGTTTGTGTTTCTGAGAGAGAAGCACCCTGCTTAGGTGAAACAACCTAAGAGTAGGACATCCCTCAGGTGAAGGAAAAGACAGAGAGAGAGCAGAAGAAAAGCAAGATTTTAGAAGGAAAAACACCTTGGATAGAGAGATGCCTAGTGTGACATGAGCCCTCATGTTCTGTCCTTCCTGGCAGGTTGAGGGGAAAGTCTCCTGTTCTTAGCAATCCTTTGTGGTTTAGGGTATATGGATCCTGGAGTCCTTGTTTTATGAAATGGATTAATGGACTTGTTTGTTATATTTCAAAAGAATGAGCCCACAGGTGAATGCCTTGGAATGGCTTGCCTTTGTTCATAACCTGAGGACTTACATCATCATTAACCCTGCAGGGGTCATGGCTGATCTGAGAAATAAAATCTCTTTCCTTAAATATTGCATAGGTTCAAGATCATGATGAGCTGCACATTTATCTATGACTAATGTTAAGCCATAGTGTTTTAGCAGTCAGTTTGCTTATACCATGTGTTCCATAAGGGTGTGTGATAGTCAATCATAAATTGTAGCTGAGTAATTCGACAGCCTCCACAGGTTAATCTTGGTTAGGCTGTGGGGCACATTAGAACAATGTCTCGATATTATGGATTTTCCAAAGATTGTCTTTCCAATGTCCTTTGGAGATCCTGTCCCAAGTCATGGCTGGAAGTGGGAGCCATGTTTAATCACCATCTCCTCCAATGCCTGCCGAGGCTGACTAACCACCTCGCACAAGCTCATCAAGAGCCTTCTCCTGTTCGGTATAGTGTGACATGTTGCATTTCCTTTAGGCTCTTTCACATGTGTCTTTTGTTTGCTTACATTGCCCATCTCTTCCTATGAGATCCCTGGTTTTCCTATTTGAGTCCTTCATATATAAATCATTGTTGTTCGGTGCTGTGTTGGTGTCCTGTACAACAGACAAAACACTATTACTAGTGCTTCTCTGCTATTCATAGGGTTTTTGATGGCTGATCATTTTTTTGGAAGTGAGTTGCTGGGTCCTTCTCCCAGGCGGTCTCTCACCCAAGTACTAACCTGGCCCTGCTTAACTTCTGAGATCTGACAGGCTCAGATGCCACAGTGGTATAGATGCAAGCATAAGAATCATAGCTATTTAAAATTACCTGCCAGTTAGTCTAATATTTGTGTCACATGTGAGTCTGGTTCTGATGCCAGCTTTGTCTCCCCCACTGTGGTTGTCTCTCATCTTTTTTAGCATGCTTGGAACTTTTTATGGAAATGTGGCTATGCTATCTTAGGTCATGGGAACTGAGGTAAATAGGCTTCCATGTGGAGTTTCCCGTTGATGTGAGAGTTGAGCTGTGGTTACATCTGCCTTAGCTGTAGGTGCCAGACTCTTCAAATCCCTTTAGAGTTTGTATCATTATCTCTGTTATTCACTTTGAGTTCCCTTGAATTCTCCTCAGGGAGCGTTTGTATCTTGCTGCTCTTTCAGCTGTAACTCACTGTTACTCAACAGGAGCTTTGATGATGAGGTGACAGGAGGACATAGGAGAAGAAGTGTTCCTTCAAGTAGGGCTCGTCCCCAGTCTGTGACCTTCACAAACATTTCCTAGGTTTTGATTTCTCTCTCAGGCAAGACGGGAAGTCTAGAAAGGTTTGAAGTTGTATAAATGTCCTTCCCTTTGGTGGTATAATGTGCTGGTCATTTTTCACAAGCCATTAAGGAGAGCAGGTTTTTGTTATGGAGAAAGCTCTGGGCATCTTGCACACTCCTTACCTTCTCCTTCCCCTCCAGAGTCTAGGAGGGACCTTTCTTTGCTTTTTTTTTTCTGTGCCTCAGAACTTTTTGGTGCATTTTTAGGTGTTTTGCAAAGGAAGTTTTAAGATTATCTAGTCTGCAATCATGCTAGAATTGGAAGTCCCCCAATCCTTTCTTTAATCCATATGTATGGAGCACATGTCTGCACCCATTCCACCCTGGCACCTGATCTCTTCTGATCTTGGAAGCTAAGCAGGGTTGGGCCTGGTTAGTCCTTGGATGGGAGACTGCCTTAGAATACCAGGTACTCTAGGCTAAGGAGAAGGATGTGGCAGCCCACTCCCAAAGCAATCAGCCATCAAAAACCCTATGAATAGCAGAGAAGTGTTGTCAGACATAGTGCTGGGCATGACACAGTGTTGGGCAATGTTTCGTCCTGTTGTACGTAGGGTTGCTCCGAGTCAGACCCAACTCATTGGCACCTAACAACAACAATGGAGCACATACTACATGCCCAGCATAGTGTTGAGTCATGGGGATAAAATAACAAATAATTTAGACATACATCTTCTTTTCCAGAATTTATAGTCTTGTGGTCAAAACAGGGTTTTATTTTCCCAGGACTGGGGGTTGAACTCATGGCTCCAGGCATACTAAGCAAGTGCTAGATTGCTGAACTGCAGTCCTAGCCCCTTTATTGATTGATTGATTCATTGATGGGTATTTATTTTTGAGACAGGGTCTAGGTTATGCAGGCTGCTTCTGGCCTTAACCCTGCGATCCTCCATCTTTGGCCTCCTGAGTTGCTGGGATTACAGGCATGTGCCACAGTACCCAACTGACAAAATAGTTTTTGTATAAAAGACTATAATAATATGATTCCCACGATAAAAAAATAACTCTAAGATGTCCTAAGCATTGGGGTTGGAGAAGGGAGGAGATAACGGAAGTTAGTCCGTTCATAGCTGGGGGCCCAAATGAACAAAAACAGTTGGATACTTACTCCTGAATGTTAAGTGAAAACTGACTCAAAACCCACTGCAGCCAACCCCCTCAGGTGCCATCCTCGCCTCTCACAACCCCAGCCTGTGCTCTATCCTTCTAACACCACCCCTTCCATTTCACCTTAGCCACCTTTCTTATCTACAGGAAAAGTAGGTTCAAGATAAACAATCTTTTTATCAGCTATACAACACATTCAGGATAGGAAACTGGCCAAACATGGACTAATATGTTATATGATGGTGATAAATATGGTGATGGTCCTGATCATAATAATAGAGAAAGCTATGATGATGGTTATAAATCTGATGATGAAAATGATGGGACCCAATTCTTAAATCATGAATTATAGCTACTATTTTAAGATTAATATAGTTTTCAAAAAGAATGGGTGAATGAAGGACCCAGCTTAGCCATAGAAACGCCATTTTATAGATCAGGCTAAGAAAATTTTTCCACTGCCTCAGAGAGACCCCACCCCTCCCAACTTGGGAGGTCCCGAGCTATCTTAAGCTGCCGCTTCCTGTTATCATCAGCCCACATCTGCTAACACCAACGTCTCAGAATGCCGAAACCTTCCCCCTTCCTGCGTGCGCCTTGCTATTTGATTTAGCCAATCAGTTTAAAAGTCAACCAATGTGACCAATCAAATTGTACCAGTCAGCTAACCCGCCATTTTGCTTCTGTAAGGGTATAAAAAGCCCTCGCTTCTGCATTTCGGGGTCTCTCTCGTTCTCTCGCTCGATGGAGCTGAGTAGACCCTGACTCGCCGGACAATAAAATCCTTTGCGCTTGCAAAAAAAAAAAAAAAAAAAAAAAAGATAAACAATCCATGC
>VMDO01014286.1:0-43083 GCA_007922755.1 Pedetes capensis | reverse complement strand
AGTTTAACAAAAGTATATAAGAAGGACATGGGGACAAAACAGATGCTTGTATGGAGATGCACCTCTGGGTAGCTAAATAGAATAAACAAACCCAAACTCAGTTTCTCCTACTGTGTCTCACAATACAGAATGCTTCTGTAACCCTAGTACAGGAGATTGTCCCACTAGCAAGAGTCATTTCCCTGCAGACACCAATTCCTCAAGGCAGTGTCCAGTTCCACAGGTGAAAGCTCAACCTCACTGAAGCAGTGTGAGTAAACAGAAAATACTTCAAGAGACTCAGGAGTTGGGTAAAATAAAAAATGTATTGCCATAGCAAGGTCAGCCCATGAAGACGAGTCCTCTCAGGACTGACCCTGAACCCCAGTTCTCCTGGGGTTATATAGTTCACAGGGTGGGGGTTGTCAGCTGAAACCACATGTGCACAGCCTACATGATCATCTGTAGGTGGGTTAAGCTAGTTACCATGGAAACAAGCAGATAGCTTCTACATGATACAAGAAATCAGGAAGCACATTACAGGGCAGAGAGCACATTCAATAGACTGACGTTAGCAGTTGTAAGAAATTGGGAAGCAGATTACAGGGTGGAGACAGGCAGATAAGAAGCAAGGAGCTGGGAGGTGACCTACAGGATGGAATGTATAAGTTTTACACAAGGAACATTAAGTTCTAGAAATTACATTTTAAGCAAACATTATAACATTTTAACTTTTGATCTAAATTTTTCTGCAACACCATCATAATGCCACCCACTTGAGGGGCCAATTGCAAGTCCAGACCTCTGAAAATTCTGACCAACCAGCTGTAAATCAGGGCTCCCAGGAACCCCTACTCAAGTTTAATTAATTTGCTAAAGCAGCTCACAGAATGCAGGGAAACACTGACCTACATTTACTAGATTATTATCAAAGACATTACGGAGGATACGGATGAATGCTAAGTGGAGACAGTCAGCAGAGGGAATGTGGGCAGGGGTGCAGAGGTACCCTCTGGGGTGCACCACCCTCCAGAAACCTCCATGTCCAGCTATGCAGATGTTCCCACACTCTGGCCCTTTGGGTTTTTATAGACGCTTCAGTATATAGGCATGCTTGGTTAAACCATTGTTCTTTGGCAATCAGCATAAACTTTAGCCCTTTATTATCAGAAGACTTTCCAAAGATCACTTCATTAAGGTAAGCTCAAGTGTGTTCGGAAGGGCTTGTTGTCAATAACAAAATATCTTCCACCTTCACTGTGGTGAAGCTCTTCTGGAGCCCTCAGAAAACAAGGTGAAAAAGCCAACTTTTGTTGTTATTGGGTTTTGTTTGCTTGCTTTGAAACAGGGTCTCATTGTGCAGTTCAGGCTGTCCTGGAACTCATTATGCAGACCAGGCTGGCCTCTAATTTGTGTCAACCCTCCTGCCTCAGCCTCCTGAGTGCTGGTACTACAGGCGTGCACCCAGAGAAAAGGCAAATTTTCCAATGAAAGATATTCTTATTGCTCTAGTCAATCAAGAAATAATAATGGTTACAGGAGCAATGAGCCAGGAATCATGAAAGGAAACCTAAATGCAAATGGCATGATACTACCACCATGGCCATCTAATATGTTCTATGCTTTTCTGCGGAGCCCAGGACTAACTCAGGCTCTGTGGCTGATTTCTGCATCTGTGGGCATCCTCACCCTGAGCACACAGCTCAGAAACTTCCAAAGATCTTCCCCATTCTCAGTCTCCTGACAGACATCTTTCATCTTTCTTCTACTTTCTAGACATCACAGCTTTGGTACAACCCAAGTGGATATTTAGGGCTCTTTGATTAATTAAAACTAAGACTTCTATGACAGTATATTGACTCTAGATAAGAATTATGCAATACACATTTCAAAAAACTAGAAGAAAGTATTTTGAATGTTTTTACCACAAAGAATTAGTGAGGACAAATATTTAACGTGACTTAAACATTATACAATGTACATAAGTATGAAACATTACATAATACTCCATTAGTAAGTACAACTTTTATGATTTTTTTATTAGTAGTTAAAATTTTAAAAAGGACGGTTTAAAAATACAGCAATAAATAAAATTTCTTAATTCCCTAAGCTATTTGAGCTGTAAATTTATGATAGTCTATTTGTTGAATATTCCAGATACATATTTGCTTTCCTTAGTGCTGTTGTTGTTGGGTGCCCTGGAGTGGGTGTCAGACCCATAACGACCCTAGTATACCAGGAGAAACACATGTCAGTGCTTCTTTGCTACTCAGAGGGTTTTAAATGGCAGATTGATTTTTGGGAGTGGGTTGCTGGGTCCGCCTCCCAAGCCTACAGCACCTGGTGTTCCCAGGTGGTCTCCCATCCAAGTACTAACCAGGCCCAACCCTGCTTAGCTTCCGAGGTCTGACGGGATTGGATGCCACAGGGCTACGGCTACAGTCGCTTTCCTTAATAAGTGAGTTTAAAAATGAAGTTGAATTTCTGCGTAAATAGTATTCTCTTCAATAGTTAGAAACTATAAAATGATAGACCACGCATCTATCTAATAGAGAAAATCCAGCGATAGGGGCACACAGTCCTGAAAGAACATTCTGACCTGCAGAAGAGCAAGTTTATTTGAGAACAAGTGAGTGCGTGGAGGGCGGAGCCCACTCGGGGCGGTGCTGAGTTGAGCTAGGCAAAGGGTTCTACAGGGCTGGTGGGGCGTTTGTGGGAAGCAGAGCTGGGGGAAGTTTCCTTTTTGGAAAAAGTGGCGGCGTGTGTGTGTTTTCCGACCATTGGCATCTGGCTCTTGGTGTTAAAGACATTCTGACCTTGGGAGCCAGTCTGTTTCACCTGTCTGGCAGCCTGGTCTTTGGGGTCATCATGACCTTCAGCCCTTGCCTGGGGGACCTTTGTTCTCAGTCACCACTCTAAAACATTTTTTTTCTGGAACTATCTCAATCTCCTGACACCCTGAGCTGACTTTCATACACGGAAGAGATTCCTCTCCTGCCATAATAACTTCAGATATACTCACACAAAGAAAATGAAGAATTAAAAGTATGTTTCTTTTATCCAGAAAATTAGTCCATTTTTCAGCCTCCCTTTAATTAGTAGGAAATTACACTCTTTCCATTTTTTGAGTTTTGCTAAATTAAGTGAGTAAAGTGATAAGGAGAAGCCAGTTAAAGGCTTTGGTTCCAGCTCATCAAGTTTAATTTTAATTATGAGCAGTTAATCAAAATAAGGCCCTGGAGGAAAGGCCTGGCAACTGGAATTACTCAGAAAATAGAAGGCTGGGGAGTGTCGCAGCTCAGGATGATGAACTCCTACAGAGCCTACAGGAGGTGTGAGCCGGGGGACATCAGGCTGGATTTAGAAATGTCTCCTTTGGGATTCTCACTGAATTTTAAAATGAACACAGTGGTCACATGGACGGCAGTTCTCTGAGGAAGGTGCATCTGTATTAGAGATCCTGCAGACACGGCTGACCAACTCCAGCGAAGGTGGAGTGATGACGATGTTAGGCATGTTGTGAACAAAAACTATCTCAGGCTGCCTTAGGCCCTTACATAGCCATTTTCTTTCCATCTCAGTATCTAACTTTCTTATGCCTGTTAGGCAAACTTCTCAGAATATATCACTAAACTCAGCAGATCTCTAGTTTCTACCAACCCTAAAATTTTGAATCATTAATTCATCAGATATTTATTGAGCACATACTATGTGCAAGGTGCAGTTATGTGTGTGTGTGTGTGTGTGTGTGTACATATATATATTTTCAAGTCAATATTTTTTTCTTTATAAATGTTGGTGGAGTACAGAGTAATAAGACTTTTGCTATATCCTTCATGCAACTATTACGTCACTGTTGTTTACACATTCTTCAATTTACATGTTAACAGAAACATATTTCCCATGTATTCAAATAGATACATCATGTATTTTGAGGTTTTCTTGTCTTCCTTTTCTCCTCTGCTTTATTTCCTCTCCCTTTCCCCTTTCCTTCTTGCCCAACTTCCACTGCCCCACTGATCACCTCTTCCCTTCTTTCAACGTTGCTTACCTTTTCCCTTCTTAGCTAAGTATTATTGTTCATTTTTATATATCTACATATGTATAGGCTTTTTTCCCTTCCTTTAGGTTGGATTTAGCTCCCACATATGAGTGAGAACATATGGTACTTCTCTTCTTGGGACTGCCAGCTCTGAAGTTAAGAGTGCTGGAAGACAGCATCTGAAGCCCATAGAACAGATTTCCCCACTCTGCTATCACCTGCCTGCCTACCCCACATCCCCACCTATATATTTGGTAAATGTATTGACCTGTGACTTTCTTTTATTCCATGACTATAAAAGTTCACATAACCTCTTCCAGGTGGAACGTGTCATTCAGGGTTTTGAACCTCTATTCCTGGGCCATGATCACTTCTATTCGGCTCAGGATAAACTATTTTCTTATTTCCTTCAAAACAGAGTTGTGATTTTATGTCAGCAGGCACAGAGTTATAAAGTTGCTTGACGCTTGCTATTCACCTTCACAGGAAGCCTTATAGAGTCTGGGAGAGGCTGAGCAACTGGGCAAAGATCTCAGGCTTACTCCATAACCGGACCAGGGTTTCCAGGCAGACCATCAGACTCCAAGGCCCAAGGTCAGTGTTTTTCACTAATTTCCACACTCTTCTGATTCTCCCTGAAGATTGGAGGATAGACCAGTGGCCTTTCTCAATGACTTAGAGAATTGATGTGAGCCACCCACCTAAACCACCTAAACCTAAACTACACCAGAAACCTCCCCACAGTGAACACGGTCCTGAAAAAATGGAGGAAGCAGAGGTTACCTTTACCCAATTCCTATCCTTTGGGGGATTGATAGGGGTCCCAGGGGGTCACTGAAACCCTCAAGGGGAAAAAATAAAATCTTAACATTTCACAAGGTTTCTGATCCCTTTGGAAAGCAGAATGATCAGTTTCCAGAATAATGGTGGTGGTGGTTTTTGTTAGGTGCTGTTGAGTCATATTCAACTCATAGCAACCCTCATAGGGTTTTCAATGGCTGAGTGTTTCAGGATTGGGTAGGGAGTTGGGGGTTGAACCCAGGGCTCCAAGCTTGCATGCTTTGCAAAATCTGTACCATTGAGCTGCACCCCCAGCCCATTTTTCTTTTTTTACTTTTTGAGGCATGGTCTAACTAAATTACAAAGAGTGTCTCTGGTCTCAAACTTGCAATCCTCCTGCCTCTGCCTCTTGAGTGGCTGGGATTATGGTATTCACCACTGCACCTGGCTCCCCATGCAATTATTAACTACCAATTTATTTGATAGAATCCAAACTAAATCTAATCACAGATCACACTAATCATACAAATAGAGTGGCAGGCAAGGGTCAACTCAGGGTTATCCATCCTGGAGAAAGTCCCTCATCCAGGTCCAAATGTGGACTCAGGAAGGAACTCAGCCAGGCAAGATCAAGCAAGGTGGGGCATCAGCGGAGGTAGCATCAAGGCAAAATTGGAAGAGGTGGAATGGAGTTTGGTGGAGTCTGGTGCTCCATCTGCGACTGGGAGCCACAGAGTCATGGCCATGTCAGACATATGGTCCGCGATTGGAAAGCGAAGTTGAAGTGATCGGGAGTTGGAGAGGAGCAGTCAGCCTGGCTTGCTGAGCAGCCGTTACTGAGAGCACCCTGCAGCTGGTTTTTATGTCTGAGATTTAGGTGTCTTGGTGTCAGTCTGTTTACTTCAGTTACCAGCTTGTGTGACTTTATCTTGGTGACTAGCTTGAGTGCCTTGGGTGTTCTAGGTTACATCCTTTGAGGTGTAGTCCAGTTCACAGTCCACAGAATTTCCAAGATGGATGAGCTTAGGTTAACACACACGCTCCTTCCATCTTGCTCCTGGTTGTGGGCCATCCCCTTTCTATCCAACCTGTGCTTCACACGTATCTCTCACAAACACTTCTAGGTGCAGAATGGCACTAGTCATAATATGATGGAAAGGAAAAAGAAAGCGCTGAGGACCCAAATCATCAATCCCGAAGGCCCCCAACAGGTCCCTTTAGGATCTCCACTACTCTTGCTATGTAGTTATAATTTATATTAAGCTGTCCTGAAGTGAGAGTAGTTGAGGAAAAAACCCTCAAAATTTATTTTAAAATCTTACTTGTACATTAATTGTGCTTTTTCTTTATTCTCAATGCAAAATACAGTATTTCACCATCATTATTTAACAAGTTGATTGTGAATAACTCTGAACTTCTCAGACCTTCAAACATGTACTCTCAGACGTGTATACATAAATATGTGTGCATGTGCATGTATTTAAGTAAAGCAAATAATTTTTCTTCTGATGTAAAAATGTTGTTGTTGTTGTTGTTGTTGTTGTTGTTGTTGTTGTTGTTGTTGTTAGGTGTCATAGAGTCAGGTCGGATTCATGGCTATCCTATACACCACAGAATGAAGCACTCCCTGACATTGTGCCAGGCATATGATCTTTTCATGTTTCAGCCTATTGTTGTAGTCACTGTGTCAATCCATCTAGTTGAGGATTTCCCTTTTTCCCATTGACCTACCACTCTCCCGAACATGATGTCCTTCTCTAGGGATTGGTCCCTCCTAAAAACATATCCAAAATACCAAGATGCAGTCAAGCCATCTTTGCTTCCAAGGAGCACTCTGGTTGCACTACTTCTGGACAGATCTGTTGGTTCTTTTCGCAGTCCATGGTATATTCAATAGACATCTCCAGCACTATAATTCAAAAGCATCAATTCTTCTCCTGTTTCCCTTATTCACTGTCTAGCTTTCACAACCATATGATTTGACTGAAAATAACATGGCATGGGTCAGGCAAACCTTCGTCTTCAATGTGACATGTTCACTTATAATACTTTAAAGAGATCTTTTGCTACAGCTTTTCCCAATGCAATGCATCAATTTCTTGACTGCTGCTTCCATGGGTATTGACTGTAGAAGCATGTAAAGCAAAATATTGGACAACCTCAAACTTTTAGTGTAAGGACTTTTGTTTTGTTAATGCTGAGGCTCAATTCATACCGACGATTACCGATGTTCTTTGATTTTCATCAATAAATACCTCAAATCCTCTTCAGCTTCAGCAAGCAAAGTTGTGTCATCTACATGTAAAAATATTATATCTCATAAAGTTTCAGTCCTTGCCCAGCAGGGTATGCCCCTAGTTTATAAAGGAAATTTCTTACCTTGCTCAGTACTATGAAAATCAGAATGTTGGAAGCAGTGTTTGGGCCTGTTCATTAGAGTCCAGCTCACCCAAGTTCACAGTCACATTGTACATGCAGTAGCTACAGGGCTGTGGGAAAGTCAAACTCTGCGGCTCTAGGAGAGCTTATCTGGTCGTTTCAAGCCGGGATTCTCTCATTTGTACAATGAATAGTCTGTGACCTGCTTGATCGCCCCCAGGGGGAATTGAGTTACAGGAAGTGCTGGAAAGTACCTGGCCTGTGATAAGTGCTCTGCAAATGAACACTATTTTATTTAAATTAAATAAAATGATCTAGTCTGGAGTCATGCTAGAATTGGAAATCCCTCTGTCCTTTCTTTAGCCCATATGTGTGGAGCACATGTCTGCAGCCATACCACCTTGGCATTGGATCTCATCAGATCTTAGAAGCTAATCAGGGTAGGGCCTGGTTAGTCTTCCAATGGGAGACCACCTAGGAATATCAGGTGCTTTAGGTTTTCGAGAAGGACCCGACAGCCTACTCCCCAAATAGTCAATCATTGAAAATCCTATGAATAGCAGAGAAGCATTAACAATAGTACCAAGCATGGCACAGTGTCCGGGAGTGTTTCATCTCTTGTACATAGGGTCTCTATGTATTCAATAGAGAAGAGAATACTACAGAGTCATCAGAAAACAAGAAAAAAATTATTGGATATTAAAAGTGAATGAATAAGATTCATACATTAATAGTTAAATAGTTAAGAAAATCAATAGCTAAATATTTGAAAGTACAAGTGATAGAAAGAGGCTATCACTGACAGCTCAATTAAGATGACAATAGTCTCTCTGCCTGTGGTCCATGACAGTTGAATTAACATTCTGTGAATATTCGAACTGAATTTTGAAAGTATTATGGATGTGCAGGAAGTTGCAAAGTTAATACAGAGAGGTCACAGGTACCTTTACCCCAGGTCCCTTCTGCAATTACTTCTAAAATAAGTATAGTACACTATCAGAACAAGACATTTGACTTTGGTGCAATACCTGTGTATAGTTCTATCTCATTTTACCCCATGTGTACGTTCACCTAACCACCGATGTGCTCAGGTTACAGAACAATTTCATCACCACAAAGATCTCCGTCAGGTTACTGATTTATACCATATTATATCCATCTTCTTCTCTCCCACCAGACTGAACACCTGGCAAGCAGTATTCTGTTCTCTACATCTGCAATTTTTAAATTTCTGGGTGATAAATAAGTGAAATATACAGTATATGACATTTTGAGACTGGTGGTTTTCACTTACCATAGAGTCTTTGAGCTCTATCAAGTTGTGTGGATCAATAATTTGTTCTTTTCAGGGCTCAATAATATTCCAGATTGTACAAACTATTGTATCACAGTTTATTTAGTCACTTACCTGTGGAGAAACATTTTGCTTCTTTCTAGTTTTGGTTCTTGCAAATAAAGCTGCTTAGGTTGTCCCAAGTTTGATCCCCAGCAAAAAAGAGGAGAAGGATATGGCAATCCATTCCCAAGGCAATCCTGAAACAATCCGCCATTGAAAACCCTAAGGGACATTATGAGACAGACATGACTCAATGTGCCTAACAACAAACAACAGGATAATTGTGCAAAAAGTTTTCAAGTGATCCTGTTTTCTTTCTCTAGTATGAATATCCAAGGGTGGAATTGTTGGGCTTATGGTTAGGTATGTTTAGTTTTTAAAGGAACTACCAAACTGTTTTCTACAGTCTCTGTATCCTATTTCTGGGCTCCCTATACTGCCCTGGTTATCTCTGTATTTCCTTCCACCTGTATCACATATTCCCAATAACTATGGCTTATACAGTAAGTCTTGAAAGCATGTAGATTCACATCTCACTCACCTCACACCTTATTTTTCTTTTTCAGATTTTCTGGTCACTTTGTCTTTCCAGGTAATGTTTAGAATAATCTTGTGATGTCTACAACATACACTTTTGAGATTTTGATGGGAGTTATGTTTAATCTCTATATTAATTTAGAGAGAATCAACATATTTACTGGGCTGAATCATCTAGTCGATGAATACTGAATGCCTTTGCAGTTTTTTCAATCTGTGATTTCTTTCATCAGCAGTTTTTAGTTTTAAGCATTCAGATTCTGCATTTTCTTTAGATTTCCAGCTATTTCATTTTTTTAAAAATTTCACATACGATAGTAATGGTATATACTACTGTTTCTAATTTCAGTTTCCAAATGTTTATCGCTCATATATTGGTCTTGCATTTAGATCTTTGTATCCTGTGAAATTCTGAACTCCTTTGTTGTAGGAAATTTGAAGGGGGGTAGGTTTCTTGTAATTTCCTATGTATGTCATTATATTGTTTGCAAATGAGGAAATTATCTCCTCCTTTCTGACAAACATAATTTTATTGTCATATTATTTTATTGTACTTTCTAAAACTTCCAATATGATATGGAATAATGGTGTTGAAAAATAGACATTCTTTATTTTTTCTGATTATAGAGGAAAATCATTTATTTAGGTTTTATCAGAAAATATTACACTAAAGTAAGGATTTCCTCCATTCCTAGTTTGCTGAGATGTTTTATCATAAATTTGACTGTTGTCAAATGCTTTTTCTGAATAAATTGACATAAACATATTATTTTTCTTCTTTTGCCTGATAATATCTTAAATTATATTGACTTTTAAAAAATATTAAAGCAGCTTTGTATCCCTGGAATAAATCATAGCTGTAATGGGTTGGGATTTAGCTAAATTGGTAGAGTGCTGCTCTGCACTCTCTGAGGCCCTGGGTTGAATCCCCAGCACCAAAAAAATAAAAATAAATAAAAATAAAAATAGGAGAAGGATGTGGCAATCCACTCCTGAAGCAATCCCAAAACAATCAGTGATTGAAAACCCTATACAGGCCACCATGAGTCAGACCCAACTCCACAGCACCCAACAACAATGGTATATAGTATGTATGCCATATATACACTGATTATTTTATAATAATGGATTCGATTTGCTAATATTATAAGAAATTTTTTTCACCTGTATCCATGAAGGGTATTGGTCTATAATTGTTTTGTTTTGTTTTGTTTTTCTTTCTTCTTCTTTTGCAGTATCTTTGGTTTTGTTATGAGTAATACTTGATTTATGGAATGAGTTAGAAAGGGTTTACTCCTCTTCTTATTTTGGAAGAGATTGTATAAAATAGACGTTAAATGTTTTTAAAGGTGTAGCAGAAGTCTCTATCTGGCCCTGGAATTTAATTTCACATTCTTTTTTAGTTTTATTGTGGCATGAACATTTAAAATAAGATCTATCCTCTTAAAAGATAAATTTTAAGTACACGAAACAGTATGATCATCTAGATTGTTAACGGGCACGGTGTTATACAACAGACTGATAGAACTTCCTCAGTTTGCATAACTGTCTCTGCCTGTGGATAAGTAAGGCATAGGAGGGACAGACAGGAGATGGAAGTGGAGAGGTTATACCAGGTCTAGCAAGGAGGCAGGTAGTGGGAAAATACTCTGAGGCTCAAGGACAAAAGAAAGAGATCTTACTGATTGGCAGATGGAACAGAAACTTACAGAAAATATTGAATCCTGCCTGCAGGTGCAGTAAAGGCATCCAGGAAGGTGGTCCTTTGATAAACTGGGAATTAAAAAAAAAAAAGACATGGAAAAGAATGAGACTGTGTTGGAAACACAGTGGGGGATACAAGTGACGGGGGCCCTTTGGGGCAGCTGAGTTTTCAGGGAGATGCTGCCTGTGTTTGGTGGAGAGGGAAGGCAGGTTCTTTTCTGAAGGGGGCTGCATCTAATTCTGAGACAGGAGTTCAAGTTGAATGATGTGATTGGCAGTCTGCTGATAAAACTGCTCACAAGTCAACCAAGCTGGCTGGGGAAACAATGTTGTTGTTAGGTGCTATCGAGTCAGTATCTGATTTATAGTGACCCTCATAGGGTTTTCAATGGCTGTTTCTCGGGATTGCCTTGGGAGTGGATTGCCAGGCCCTTCTCCCATTTTTGCGGTAATGGGAATTGAACTCGGGACCTCAGAGACTGCAGTGCATTGCTCTACCAACTGAGCTAAATCCCAGCCCGGGGAAACAATAATGCCTCAGAATTAAAATCTGTTTTCTGAAATAGCTGCCAAGTGGACAGGGTAGGGGGAGAGTTATGGTACTTTCTTACTGAAGGTGTTTTTTAAGTTGGCCATTGCAATTTTGACATGAATCTGTTTGGGATTAAAACACACATCACTGAAATTTCACCATCATAACAAGATGATCACTGTGGAGACAGAAGATGAACTTGATGAAATTTCTAATTACACATGACTTCTGAAGCTTCTTGTTTTCTAAACCTCCTTAAAGTAAAGGAGAAGGGATGCCTAACACCGGCAAAGACAAAGAATAGGAGAAGAGATGACATATACCCTGGAAAATGTTTGGATTTAGAAGTCAGAGGGGCAAGGATTAGCATCCTAGCTGACAGAGAAGAACTTGCAGAGGGGACACATAAGGGAAGGTGGTGCAGGCTATGGGACCAAATATGGCTCAGTGGTGGAGGCCACATTTCCCCTACCTCACATTTAAACTGGTAGGAATGTAACCTGAGGTCGCCAGGCTTGGAGTGGGGAGCAGACTAATAAAAAGGACCAGAGTGGAAAAACTTAGAATGAAAAAACTGCATGAAATAGGACAAAGTTACTATTTAAAACTATAACGATTGTCCTCAAAATAATAAGATTGAATTCATGCTCTAAGAACACCTGGCTATAAAAAAATTCAAAGAATAAAACAATTTAAAAACCCAGAAGTTAAAAAAAAAACCAATTCAACAATTACAAGCTTCATATTCAGGAGATCTATAGGAAGTCAGGGCTAAAATAAATTGATATGGAAAAAGCGAGAAAAATAATGATATAAGGAAATAATATGAGTTGCTGGAGTTAAAAGCACCACTGGAAAATGCAGAACAGTTAAAAATGATGCATACAAAGCATTCAGTGTAAAATTTCAGAATATTAACAATAATGATTAGATCCTAAAATCTTCCAGGAAAAAAAGGGGGAAAAGTGATTACATAGATAACATTTTGAAAATTTGAATGACATAATACTTCTCAACTGCAATGCATAAAGACAATAATAGTTCAACATAACTGTGTATAGATCATTAATTACTCAGTTCATCTGTGAATAGCATTTGCAAAGTCTTTGTACTATAAACCATGATTATTTATCTAACAACAACCAAAGTTGTATAATGATCATAACTTAGAATTTTTACTAACTCAGGCATAAAAGCCTCTGAATAAACCTTGGGATTTTTTTTGGAGATGGTTTGCAAGGATGGAGTGTTCCCTCTCGCCCAGGAAGGAAGGGAGAGACTTGAAGAGGCTGATCTGAGAGCTTTGGGTGGTTTCCTTGGTCTTCAAATAAAGAAATTTTTTCATGGGGGCCCCAAAGAGGGGAATATGAGGAGTTGTTGTTGTTGTTGTTAGGTGCCATGGAGTCTGTATCCGACTCATAGCAACCCTCTGTACAACAGGGGAAACACTATTGTCGGTGCTTCTCTGCTGTTCATAGGGTTTTCAATGGCAGATTGATTATTGGGAGCGGGTTGCCAGGTCCTTCTCCCAAGCCTGCAGTATAGTGTTCCCAGGCAGTCTCCCATCCAGGTACTAACCAGGCCCGACCCTGCTTAGCTTCCGAGATCTGACGGGATCGGATGCCACAGGGCTACGGCTGCAGGCAATATGAGGAGAGAAAACCTAATTAGGCCCCACCAAGCCTCAGCTCCTTTGAGACTTGGGAGTTCACAACAGAACCGCGCTATCTTATCTAGGGAGTGCGGGGAGTTCCTCTCTCTGAACACAGAAGCGCTGCAGTAAATCCCCCTACCTAGACACAGCCCCTAGTGTCTAGAAGTTGTTTCTTTGATGTTGTAATCAAGGACACTCTGCTTTCTACTTACATTGCTCTGTAACACCTGTGAACTGTTTAACCAATCATAGAGAAACAAAAGACCCCTTTGTCTACTAGGCTGAAAGCCCTATTTAAGGAACAGGAGAGAATAACTCAGGGAGGGTGGCCATTTTGGGACCTGAGAGATCCTGCCAGTGCTCTGCTGGCAAAAAATCCCTTCCTCTAAGTCATGCTGGCGTTTGGGAGATTTTTTTCTTTCTGATGGCCTTGCTTCCTGCTACATTTTGACTGAAGACAATTGGCCAGTAATGAGCTAAGTATTGAAAAGATTTCAGAGCAATGTCAGCTACAGACATTCACTACTTTGGGGCCCAGAGAAAGAAAGTGACTATTTTTGGGATGTTCATATCCATGGATGTAGGTCACAAATCACAGAGAAAAACTTTCGAAAGGTTCAAAGCATGACTCCCATACAAACATGTGGACAAACATACCTTAAAGATTGAATTCACCTCAGTCTATGAGGGAATAGGGAAGATGGTAAAGTTGAAGCAAAGGGTATTTCAGGAGCTGAGTGCACACAGGAAGCAGGGCAGATCTTGTGAATGAGATGGCTGGGTCAGCTGCAGCACTGATTAGCCATCAACAGGACAGTGTGCTTCAACCATTGGCATTACCTTCTCTATCAGACATGAATAATTTGCATCTTTCTTGAACCAAAAAACTCTATGAGTTTATATATAAACTCACTCATTTAGGGAATTTGTGAAGATAACAAACAGAAACCCCACTGAGGTCAACTCCCCCAAATGATTAAACAATCCTCGAGACGGACAGGATTTCATAGGACATTGAAAGTGCATATTGCCCACTTCTTTTACAAAATCAAATTTCCAAGGATGAAATATATTTTCTTAATATAAGTGGATATTTCCCATGGTCTAGATTTGGGTTATTCAGGAAGAAGCCAGTCTAATTGTAGTTTCAAGTGAGACCCACTCAAAAGGAAGCTTTTTTTTTTTTTTTAGCAGAAGAGGCTGAAGGCATTAAACTTGAGTGGAAGGAGCTATGAACACCTGGCCAGAAGAACAGTGTCCCCAAGATCAAGGTGAAGGGGATGAGCTCATCTTTTCAACGCAGAAATCCATTAAGACACACCTGTCAGAGGAGAGAGTGACAGAGACAGACAGAAACTCAGCCACCAGTTCTAAACAATGGCAATCCAGTAAGACCCTTGTACCTTGATTCACCTCTCCCAATTGATTATGATCTTTTAACTACAGGGGAGCCATATTTCATCCTAGGTTTGGAGAAGGATCAGGGAGAGAAGAGAAAAGGTAGGCATGCTGTCCTGGGAGAGAGGTGGGTGATTGATTTAAATACGTTTCAGTTTTTTACTATCATACAAGGCCTGTCATTTTCATCATGAATGTAGTGTGGTGACCAGAAGTAACTGGAATTCTTTTTACTGTCTAAAAATGGCATGAGATCTCTAATGGGGAATCTAGATTACATGGAGGGGGTTGGTGCCCCTGACAGTGTGGATTGAAAGGGCATCAGGGGGACTATCTCACTGGATGGAGGTCCACTCATTCAACAGATCCACTGCATGTCTTATGCTCTGGATATGGGAGGGTTGGTGGCAAAGGAAGACTGTGTTTAGGGGTACACATATGACGGCAAAATGTTGGTATTTTATAACAGGCTATCCATAGCTAATATCTACACTGGAAGATTTAAAAATGGTGACATAAAAGGCAAAAAACAGAGGAAATACCTAAGATAGCTTGTTTTTGGAAAGTCAGGGTGAAGGTGAAGGGGACAGGAACCCTTTCTCCCTAAAGATTACTTTGACTCCCTTGATTCATGTAACCAAATGTCTTGTTGTTGTTGTTGTTGTTGTTAGGTGCTGTCGAGTCAATATCTGACTCATAGTGACCCTCATAGGGTTTTCAATGGCTGACTGTTTTGGGATTGCCTTGGGAGTGGATTGCCAGGTCCTTTTCCCATTTTTCCGGTGCTGGGAATTGAACTCAGGACCTCAGAGACTGCAGCGCAGCGCTCTACCAAATGAGCTAAATCCCAGCCCAACCAAATATCTTGGCATCATATATTTTTCAGCTGAAAATGCCAGGCTTAACACATAGAATGTCTCAAGAGGAGATGTGTACAATGACTCCTTGAAATGATATTCTTCTCTCAGCCAGTTTTATGATGCTGTCAAACTTTGTTCAACTCCATCCTCTGATGCTGAAGTCTGAGTAGGAAAGGGAAAAAGCATCATAGTATGGGAGGGGTGGACTCTTGGACTAAGCACAAACTCTTGGAGGTCAGGGGGTAGTGCAGTGGTAGAGTGCATGCTTAGCATGTCCAAGGCCCCAGGTTTTATCTGCAGCCCCCAAACCACGGACATTATAATTTGCTTATAAAACTATTTAGATGTAAACAAAAATTCATTAATGTAATGCACTACTAGAAAAACATCTAAACTCTATTAATAAATTTTCATGAGCATTAGCTAAACTATTGCACCATTGAACATACTGCTTTGACTTTTAAAAGAAAAATCAAATCTCATGACACAATTTGACTAATCATCCTCAGTGCTCCCATGCCAGTTGGGCATACCAAGTGGCCTTTCATTTGCAAATGGTTTTAATGTTTAAGAAGAGATACATATTCTTTTTTAATTTTCTGAATGGCTGGTTTTCCTTCGCTTCAGCCTTAGAATGAGATAGGAGGATGTATTCAGCAGTACAAATATGGCTTTGCAGAATGATGAGAATTCTGAAATAAGCCACTCTAATTTATTCTCTCCATCACTGGACACAATTTAAGAGGGAACAAAAAGGATGTCATGGATCCTGACAGCAGCAATCCAGAATGGTGGAGCAGAAAAGAGTATTCTGCCTCAAATCAGCAGTGTTCTCCGCTGAGGGGAGAGTAGAAAATAGCTCTTTGATAGTGGGAAATTCAAATACTAAATTTGTCGTTCTGTCTGGGTAGCATTTATATCCTGACACCTTCCTCATTCTGTCTCTTTTGACCAAGATAGTTTAAACCTTTTCAGACTAGGTGACACTCAGGGTCTGTCTGACTGTCATGGATGGTGAATCCACCATCATCAGGCTGTGCACGTCCAGCTGACACCCCCCAGCTGACCTGGGTCACCAACCACTTCTCTCTGGCAGTGAATTTACAACCTCTGCTGTGGTCCTTTCTGCTGTGAGGAACTGCTGTGGTCTCCCCGCTATGGACTGTTGTTGTTATTGTCAGTGCTTCTCTACTATTCATAGGGTTTTCAATGGCTAATTGTTTTTGGGAGTGGGTTATCTAGTCCTTCTCCCAAGCCTACAGCATCTGGTATTCCCAAGAGGTCTCCCATCCAAGTACTAACCAAACCCAAGCCTGCTTAGCTTCCAAGATCTGACAGCATCAGATGCCACAGTGGTATGGCTGCAGGCACACTATGGACTGGGTAAGGATTAATTCTCTGGGTGCTTTGGCTTGGGAGTTCTGTTAATGATACTAGTTCTCTTCCTTTTTCATGGGTCAATTTAAACCCTTTTAGGATATTTCATAGGGGCTGCAGTTCAGCTCAATTGGTAGAGTGCTTGCTCTTTGCTCTCTGAGGCCCTGCGTTGGATCCTCAGCACCACAAAAACGGGAGAAGGACCTGACAGCCCACATGCGAAGCAATCCCAGAACAATCAGCCATTGAAAACCCTATGAAGAGCAGAGAAGCACTGACATAGTGCTGGGCATTGCACTTTTGGGGAGGGTTTCATTCTTTTGTACACCATATCACCATGAGTTGGACCCAACTCAACAGCAACTAATAAAAATAAAAATGTTCCATACAGCTATAAAGGGCCTGAACAGGATATTTTCTTCACCTTTCCTAGCCCATGGAAATCCAAATAAAGCATCAAACATTTACTAGCTAAAGGATAGATTCAACCCTCTCCAGGATATGAAGGGAACCAATAACAGCAGCACTAACAAACCTTATTTATCATCAAAGATCTTTCTCTGGCTATACAATATATTGGTGTTTTGCATGCATTTTTTCATGTATTACTCATAATGACATTTTATCATCTCCATCAAACAGAAATTAAGGATGGCCAAGCCACATAATTCCTAAATGGTAGAACCTGGGGCTTTATTAAGTCTGCATGTGGCGACACATCATGCTGTGTGACTGTGGACACCTGAGGGCACCAGTCTCTGTCCTGGAACTAACCATTCTTTCATAAAGATTTGAGTAAATGCAAAATATATAACTGTAGGCTCACACACAAGGGGTACTTCTTGCTATCCGTATCAGTTGGGTTCACCCAATGAAGGTGGACAAGTAGGATATATATGTACTTCTGGACATGCAGATGATAAAACAAGAAAGACTTATTACCTAAAGTCACTTAGGACCAGGAATTGGCTTACATAGTCACGAGGTGGAGCTAGGAAGTCTGAGGTCCCAAGGCAGGCAATAGGGAGAGAATGTCACCAACCATCTGGGTCCTCATAGGCACAAGCTAAGCATATTATCCATAGGTAGTGGTCAGCAAAGAAACACCAGAAATGGAAAGAGCAATTGCAGATCCATTTGTTTAGATTTCTAGATCCCAGAAATCTAAGCTCTGTTTTAAACACTTTACAACTGATTAAGTCAGGTCTTCCAGGATGATGACACTCTGGTTAATCTTCAGTGAAGTGATTAGGGATCCTAATCACATTGTCAAAGTTCTCTCAAAGCAGCATCTAGATTCATGTTTGATTGAATGACTCTGAGAAGATGCATGCAGGTTGCAGATGGTGACTTCCCTTCATGCTCCACTTCTCACAAGGGAACACCTCTCGTGGACTGCCTCAGTCAGAAACAAATACCAGAAATCAAGTTTTTGGACTACAGCCAAGCCAAGGTGACACATTATAAGCTATTTCACAATGTGCATGGGGCTCATGAGCGACCACATGTTACCCCCATAACAGTAAAAGCAATGCTCTATTCCACTTTACCTGGGAGGAAGCTGAGTGACACACAGATTGCACAATGTGAGCAAGCTCTCCCCAGTTGTAAATGGCCAATCCAAGAACAGAGCAGAGCTGTGTACTCTCTACTGGGTGGGGATTGGTTTTTCCAGATCCAGCTGGAATTGGCCATTGATCTCCACCTGCTCAATATCAGGATCCTTTCAAACACAAACATGACAATCATGATAATCACGTGGTCTATAGTTTCAAAGTGGTACTTATAAAAAAAGATCCATAGTCTTCATGTAGAGAAAATAAAGATTTCTAGAATTTATAAAGGAGAACTATCTGGATACACATACAAGAGTTTAAATTGTTTTTATCTAACTCTGAAAGTAAGCAAGATCAAAGAAAAATATTTTTCACCCATTTCCACTTATTGCTAGCCATTTTTCTGTTTATTTCAAGTAACATTTCTTCTACCTGAACATGCATTTATTCCCAGTAAACATTTCATATGGGAGTAAGAGCTTTGCAGAAAGAGACATGCTTTGCAGACTTAATTCTAAGGCACGTTGTCTGCCTGTACTGCTCTCTATCTATAGTAATAATTTTATCCTGAGGTATAATTTATAATGGACAATGTGACATGCAGCCCACACATGCTATAGACTGTCAGGCACTCATCAGAACACTATTATGTTTTTATTTGTTATTAACCACAGGTTGAATTTTTTAATTGCAGAAGTCTGCTTTTTGAAATTCTATAGATGGTCAAAGCCTGCAGCAATATGTGTAGGTTAGCTTAGATACTAACAGGCAAAACAGAGGAAGTAGGGGATTGTGACTGACTCTGTATCTAATCATAATGGATGAAGCCAACTGTGAGACAAATCTCTAAAGACACTGGAAGGACATTATTCTAATGGACTCTGCCACCCACCTATCCCAATCCTGGATCAATGGCTATCTGAGCACAAAGGGGGATTATTCTAGAACATCTGTCTCTGGGCCACCCCTCCGAAAGTACTCCAAAAGTCTATTGAGTCATTTTGCAAAACAAAGACCCCAGGTTTCAAATGCTCTATGCCATAGCAAAGGGCCTTTCCAAGTGGAGCTGGAGATCCCATTCTCAAGGATAAGGTCATCCTAGGCACTCATGTTGCTGTCACACTGGACATGCCCTAGTTTGAACAAAAAACAGAAGGAACATGTGCCCATTCTCTCTTCGCCTCTTCCTTTATCTTTTCTCATTCTTTGCTCCTTGCCCCCAGCTTCTGTCCTTCTTTTCCTCCCAGGGACCCATGTTTGAGCCTCCCCTTCCCTCCGGCCTGCCATCTTGTTTGTCCATCTAAGGTATCCCCATGTCTAGAAGATTGCTTAAAACTCTTCTGTTCTCTCTGCTTTTACCTTCTCCTGGGAAATAGAGACATCCTTATGCCAATTTACCCAGAGAACTGAGGTTTTGCCAAGTTCCTTTACAGGTTTATCTAAACTCCAGGTGCTCCAGTTTTCTAAGTAATAATTCCTTAAAAATTTACTACCTTTAATAAACTTTGCCTACATTCTCTACTGGGAGAAGGACGTGGCAATCCACTCCCTAGGGAATCCCGAAACAATCAGCCATTGAAAACCCTATGAGGGTTGCTATGAGTTGGATAGGACTCAATGGCACCTAACAACAATAACAACTGTCTCTACTATAATCTCTGTGTTGGATATATAGGAATTACAAGAGCTGAGGTGTTGCTGCTGCTGTTCTCCCAGACCCCCTCCCCAGTAACAACTTGAGGGCACAAATGTAGGGTTTTTATTTTCTTAATGAGGGTTCTGGGTCCTTCACAGAGTCTGTTAGAAAAAGATCTTTTCCACCTCAGAAGTTTTCACATGGAAGTTTTGTTTTTTGTTTTTTGTTTTTCTCCCCCCTTCCGCAGAGCTTGAGGTTGAACAAATGTCCCCTAGGAAGATTCATCAGTGGCTTTTCCAGCATCTCACAGCGACCTGTCCTAGTGACATGTACTTTCTAGGCTGTATTTGTTGATCTCAGATGCTGATGAAGCACCAGTTCTGGAAAGCAGAGCTCTTCCCTAGGTTCTAACCCTCGGCGGTGCAGTGCATTCCACGGAGCTCTACGGATTGGGGATTGGGCCAATCCTGCTGTGTTCTGTGGAAGGCAGGGGAAAGCACTGATGGGAGAGCCATGGCCCCGCCCTTGTCCTCAAGCTGCCACTCAAACATTTGTGTAAGTGGTTCTCAGAGGGCTTCTCCCTCTTCTAAGGCTGTGCCATGGAACAGAGCCAGGGGAGCCACAGGGCTGGCAGCTGTCGGGGGTGACAAGAGGGTCACTGCAGAGGGAGAATATGAGGCAACCAAGCTCCAATGTGACCAGGTCAGATCTGGGGAACAGAGTATGAGAAGCAAGGAACAGCCCCAATTCTCTGATTCCCCTTGGTTCAAAGAAGCCATGGCACCCCATAAGTGTCCCATTGACACTGAGGAACCCCAGTCAGAGCCACAGGAAGGGACAAATAGAGCACTAGAAACATGGTTTCATTTTGAACTGCACTTCACCTACTCATTTTTTTATGGAAAGTAGTGAGTGCTCACTAACAGTCAGGTGTGGCTAAGAATTCTAGTTTGATAAGCCAATGAACGGGCTGGGGTTTAGCTCAGTTGGTAGAGCGCTGCCCTGTAGTCTCTGAGGTCCTGAGTTCAATTCCCAGCACTGCAAAAATGGGAGAAGGACCTGACAATCCACTCCCAAGGCAATCCAGAAACAGCCATTGAAAACCCTATGAGGGTCGCTATGAGTCGGATACCAACTGGACGGCACCTAACAACAACAACAAACCAATGAACAGCATCTATGTCCCCTTAACTGTGTATGGGGGAAACAAATTTTTAAGTAAAAAGAAACAATTACCTAATGAAGAAATAACTATGTAATAGAAAATCACCATGTAGCTGGGGCCATGATATTTGTTAGGCAAGGCAGAGATGGGCTTCTGAGGACAGGAGATCACCCAAGGGCTGCAGAGGGCCTGTCTTAGCAGGAGCCCAGGGAACTGGCTTCCTTGAAAAACAAGTTATACAAATTCCCCAAGTAAGCAAAAGCCTGTTATTAGAACTCTACTTGTTTCCAAAGCAAACACAACAGGGTGGCTGAGTGAATTGTGGAAGAGGAACCAGATACTGAGGTAAAAATGACTGAAGGGAAGACATAGGAGGAGCTGCGCCCCCCTGGGAAGACCTAACTTTTAAGTTCAATGGAAGCTTTTTGTAGGCTAATTATCAAGGGCTTTACTTCAGCAGACGTTTCATGGAGATCTTTATGGCTGTGATAAATTGAAAGACAAAATCAATTAAAAGTAGAAAAAGGGAGAAAGAAGGAGACCATACATGAAGTGATGCTATAACCTAGGCATAGGTAGAGGAACTGCAGGGTAAAGACCTGTGGGCCATGGAGAGAGGGAAGCAGACATAGTCTGTTAAGGGCTGCAATACAGTGAAGGTTTGTTATATTTTTTGCTGAATAATACAGGGTAGTTAATTGTTCTAACAAGATAAAAACAAAGACCACTACAGGAAAAGTTTCTATTTTAAACAGAACTGGAACCCAAGGACATATAGAAAAATATTACTAAGTAAAAGATAGAGAAGACTTGGATGGGAAACTTAGATGGGAAAGGGGGGAGGCGGGGCAGCATAGGGGAGGGTAAGGGTTAACCTATATGAATAATGTTTATCAAATTGCATATATGAAAATTGTCACAATGAAAAGCATGTCAAAATGAATCACATTATGATGTACATTAAAAATTTCTAATTAAAATAGTAATAATAATAATAATAATAATAATAATAATAATGGTAAGAGATGGAAACATCAAGGAAAGTTTTACCCTTTGGAGGTAAATTCTTCCTGCATCATTTCTTCAATATTTTTCCATCGTCATGCACTGATGGTTGTCTTAGACTGTAACAGGCACTTATAAACCACCTTTGCTAAGAAACCCATGGCTCAGCCCAAATGGCATCTAAAGGTCTCCAGTCCTAAACCTGCTGCCACTTTGGATCCAGGGAACATTAACGGATAAACGTCTGTTTTTAACAAGGGACTTCATCTACTGATTCAGCAGTGACAGCAATGTCAACTTCCTGGGACCACCCTGAAGAACCACAGCTGAGAAAAGGGTCAAGGGATCCTTGTATAGGGCTGTTTCATGATGTACCCCTCTTTCCCCAGGCCCCAGTTCCTCCTCTACTTAAACCTGAAGCTCATGTGAGCTCCCAGAAGACGGACTGGGGTCACTGGACTCTTTTTAGTTGTTCCTTTTCCCAATGTGTACATTGATGAAATCTTTGTTCTCTACTCCTCATTATGGCTGGTCTCTTTAATTGGTGTATTAGGGATGGGTGGCCAAGCTTAATTTCGGGAATCTGGGTTTTGCCCTAAGATCCAGTAACAAGACTACACTTAAAGTTAGAGCAATATCAAAACAAAACAACAACAACAAAAAGTCTCCAGTGCCTGAAAACATATACAAATAATATACTTTGCACACAGATTGAAAATTATTGAAGGTATTCCTTCTTTACTACTCTCTGGGCTTACATAAGCAAAACAAACCACGATGTGTTCATCCAAACACAGTAGAAGCTCAGCCTGATGATGTTCTCTGGCTAGAAAACACCAGGTCCAGTAAATTGGTAAGAGTATCTTTGCCTGAAATAATAACGTGCAAATATTACTTCTTAAAAGATATTCATTTAGTATATGTTTGTATGAAAACAATATATATTCCCCTCAAAACAGTCACCTAGAAAGTGGTATAAGTTTTTCAAGAGCTCTTATGCTAATAAGTAGCCTCGTACCTCAGTAGCTCTTGTTTAAGGAATTCTGTGTATTCTGATAACACAGACACATTTCTTAGGGATGTTTAACAAGGATCCAACAGACCTAATTAAAAATACTGTGGCCTGATAGCAAAGCATCAAGTAATCAATCTTTTACTCTTCCAAAGGGGGGAAATATTTTCATTTCACATATTTAAGAATCTGTTTTGGAAATCCAACTTAAAATTGAAGACTCATTGCAATAATTGCGCATGGACTTCAGTCCTTTCTTCTGCAGGAAGCTCTGTGATGGTACAGAGGTAGATGTTACTGCTCCTTTGGAAGAACGTGGGCTTTTCTGGAAAGTAGAATATAACATAGGGCCAAGAAGTGAAGCCAGTTCCCATGGCAGGGGTAGAAGTTCAGTCCAAGAGAAAGATGGTTATCTGAGAAACTTCCAGAAGTTCCTGCAAAATTGATCAAGAAGTAAAGACACAAGTAAATACTATTACCATTGCAAAACAGCACACAGCTGGAGAGAAACCATTCCTTAATAATTCTCTAAGAGAATGATATCTATTATGACTTTAGCCCAATGCATTTGAAAACTTAGATGAAATGGAAAATTTTTTCAATATGTAACTTACTTAATACTAGATTTGTGACTAGTCTGAAGACAATTAAAGAAACCCAAACAACAGTCAAAACTTTCTGACAAAGAAAACCACAGTTTCTCATCAGCAAGATCATTATATTCTCATCAGCAAGATCATTATAACTTAGACAGTTTTTTCCCAGAGAATAAAGCAGGATGACTCATCCACATACTTCTTGAGACCAGCACAATCATCAGGCAAAACCTGACAAGCAAAGAAAATTACAGGCCTGCTTCACTCATAGATAAAGATGCAATTACTCTAAACAATCTTTTACCAATACAAATCCTATAGTGGATGAAAATGTCAGCACACAGTACCTCGTTACCAAGTAAGACGGTGAAACCAAGCAGTGCTGCTTTGGCTACCTTAGCCAGTAATGAAAGCAGACACCACCAGAGACAAGTCTTGTTCAAAGCATACACTGTTGGTGCTCTGCATTGGGAATGACACTTTACCTCTGTGGTCTTCTTCCCCCAAATCCATAAGCCCAGTCTAACCATGAGAACAACTTCAGACCAACACAAACTGGGGATCTTTCTGCAAAATTCTTAGCTGTAGGGAATATTATGAGATAGCCCCAGGGGATAGAGAGGAAGTATGGTTGGGATAGGGGCCTATCTACCCCTCCTAGAGGACTGACATCTATCATCCAAGGAAAGATGGCTCCCAGTGACCTTTTTCCCACATCTGGGTCTTCTTGGCCTCCAGTGAGCCAAGATGGCCCCTCCCCTCTTGGATCCCCTGCCACCTGACTGGTGGCTCCCAACCCTCACCCTGCCCCCTGATTGGCCACTAAAGAACATCCCCTGATTGGCTGCAAAGTGACATCCTGCCTCAAATTAGAATATCACTCCTCATTGGTTGTGCCTATCCCCTCGCATCACTTTCTGATTGGATAGTGGCCATCTTGGGATGGGTACCTAGAGACTATATAAGTGGAGCTTGCTGGTTGCTCTGCATGATGCTGCCACTCCACTGCAGATGGGCCACACCATCACTGGATCAAGTGAGAAGACGGCTTGCCATCGCAGAGGCCACACCATCTCTGGATTGGGATAGAGATTATCAAAGACCACCGTCACAGATAAGTGACCCCCAGAACTGTGTAGCACTTAAGAGCTGTGTAACACTTTGAGCTGAAGCACTTTTAAGTGCTGTACAATAAAGAGAGCTGTGTTTTTAAAGGCATCCCACAGAAGCTGTCCTTGACTCCATCCTCCACACCTCACCAGCCCCCCATGGTGTTGGGATTACGGCACTCCAACACTTAGCCATCATTCCTCACAACTGCAAGATCATTCAAAGCAAAGGAAAGTCTGAGAACTATCTGAGAACTATCTGAGAACAACCAAGGGGAGCCCAAAGGAACATGATTATTAAATAGAACATGGTGTCATGATGAGATCCTAGGACAGACAAAGAGGGCATTATGGGAAAAAAATCTTATAAAATATGAAGTATAAAGTTTAACTAATAATAAAAACAAAACTTCATACTTCAAAGAAACTAAAAAATAAGAGTTAGGACACAGGTGGAAGATGTTTATGTCCTATTTGACACCAAGATTGAGCTTCAGTAACCATGTTGGTATAGATCTAAGGTGACCCTTACATTCTCAAGCCCTGGCAGACGACCTTCTACTGTAATTAGTAAATCAAATAAAATTTTCAAATCAGAGTTTCCAGCTAGTCCCAGAAGAAGTCAGATATGTGATCCATCTAGCCTGGAAGGAAGCTGAAATCCACACTCTGATGTGCCTGGGAGAGCCACATGGCACCACTGCAGCTGCCCCTACCTACTGAATCTAGTCCCTGGACAAGAGCCAACTGGTAACAAGGACTTCCCATGGAGCTATGAAGACCCAAGTTTTGCCCACAAGAGTGAGGTTGAAAGGGGCACTGACCCTCAGCTGAGAACTGCTGACCTTGACCTCAGTTTGTGAGGTCCTGAGCAGAGATTCCAATGGTCCCCGCTGGGCCTCTGGCCTGTGGAAACAAAAAACAATATATGCCTGATATTTTAAGCCACTGAGTTTGTAGTAATTTGTTATGTAGCAAATAAAAAAGTAATGGAATAAAATTGTAAAGAACCAAAAGTAAATATTTAAAGAAAGACCTTCCAAGGACAAGAATGGCATGCCATAAAGGAGAAAGACATACATGGTCATTAAATATGCACATGGCATATTTAAATTTAACCAATATAATGAGGGGTGAAGATGAAACTATCATGGAATAATGTTTTACCTCTATGGAATTGACCTTAATTGAGAAACCTATCAAAACCAAGATCTGAAAATGATGTGAGTCAAGAATCCCTCCTATATCATCTGTAGAAATGTAAACTGGTATAATCTCCTTGGAAAAGGGTTTACCATTATACTATATGTTGATCAGCCTTCCATCACTATGATAAAATACTTAAGAAATTCCATTTAATAGGGAAAGGCTTATGTGACTCATGATGTCAGAGGTTTCAGTCCATGGTTGGTTGGTTCTATTGTCTTTGGCCTTATGATGAGGCGAAACATCATGGGGGTTGTGCACACTAAAGCAAAGCTACACTCATCAGGATGCCAGAGACAGAGGAAGGTGTTGGGCTTTTTAATATTCCCTTCAGGGACATCCCCAATAGCCTAACTTCCTCCCATTAGGCCCTATCTTCTAAGAATTCCACCACCTCCCCAAAGCACCATAGGTTGGCAAGCAAGTTTTTAACATACGGGCCTTTGAGGCACATTTCAAACCTGAACTGTACCTACTGTGATATTCAAAATTTGTATATCTTATTGTGACTAGGAAATGTCATTCCTGGAAACATTCCCAATAAAAACTCTTGTAAGCATGTATTAGGAAATACATACAAGTTCATAACAGCACTGTTTTCACTAAAAAAAAAAATCCAGAAAAATCAATATCTATTGTCAGGAAAATGGATAAATTAAATATGGTACAGCCCATCATATAATGGATCATTATATAGTAGTCGAAATGGAAACTATAGTGTCATATGGATCAATCTTAGCAGCATAATAGAACAAGAACAAATTTTAGAAGAATAAATATAAATACAATTTTATAACATTAAATAAAACAACTAGCAAAAAATGTAAGACTTATGTCTAAAAATTACATTTTACATAAGTGTCAGAATGATAAATACAAGTTTTGAGAGAGTAGTTACCTGGGAGCAAGGGAAGAGGCAGGAATTTGGGATGGAGAAAGAGCATATATAAAAATGTAACATGTATAATGTAAGTTGTTTTTGCTGTTGTTGTTGTTAGGTGCCATCGAGTCATGTCCAACTCATAACGACCCTCTAAGTGTTTTCAATGGCTGATTGTTTTGGGATTGCCTAGGATGTGGAATGACACATCCTTCTCCCATTTTTGCAGTGCTGGGAATTGAACCTGATTCCAGAGACACTGCAGAGCAGTGCTATACCAAATGAGCCTAGGAAATTTCTAGTAAATAGAATATTAAAGTGAGTCTCCCTCAGCATAGATTTTAGACTCATTTTAGTCAGTGGCTTTAACTTTAACTTTTTCCCACCAAATTGACTTATATGACATATATAATAACACCAAAACATTTACGGAAATTTCATAAAGAAAAAAATAACCAATTATCCCATCACAAAAACAAAGTAATTTTCAAATGTTTTTCTGCATTCACTGTGTAACAGTGGATGTTTTTAACAATTTAACTAAGTTGATAATTTATTGCACATTTTCTCCATCTCTGAATAATGGGCTTTTTTTTTTTTTAGTACAAATTGACCACCAGAGCCTCTAGAGATTTACAGTCACAAATGCTCCAGGAATTAATGCGATATCATACTGTGTATCAAATTCCTTGGAGGAGATATATTAGGAAGTCATTGAGTATTATCAATGAATCCATTTTACAGCCAATTTTAGGTTTTACCTCACAACCAGTTGCCAAAAATAAAAGTAGAGCATCATGTTTGTATTTGTAAAGATGCTTAATGTGTTTGCATTGCACTTGTCTCAAAATCTCACTGTGTTGTCTTTGACTACCCTGCTATGCACATCCAAGCTGGCATGTGCCTGGCCAGGGCCAGGGCTTCCCTACGGCCACCCAGAGACTGGACTGGATGAGCCCAAACCTTCTCAAGTTTTGTAAACCTCAGAGGGAAAAAGCACATCCCCAAGCAAGCGAATGCTAATGTTGTCACTTGGAATACTTTTACTTTTGTGGCAGAATTTTTTGTTGAAACAAAATCAAAAACAAAACACAAACCCCACTGAAGTCTATTCCACTGCATCCTGGAGACACAAGTATTAAGCACCAATAACAAATGGAAGCTTCTCTATTGTATATTAACAAATGAAGAAGGCAAAGTTAAGACAATAATGGCAAACTAGATAGTTACAAAATGAATGTTTATACTGTAAGACAAAATATTCATGAATCTAATCCACACCCTTTCAACAGTTTTGTTATTGTTAGGTACCCTCGAGTTGTGCCTGACCCATAGCGACCCTCATAGGATTTTCACTGGCTGATTGTTTTGGGATTGGTTCAGAAGTGGGCTCCCACATCCTTCTCCCATTTTTGCAGTGCTGAGGTTCAATCCCAGGACCTCAGAGACTGCAGAGTGGCTCCCTACCAATTGAACTACACCCTAGTCCTTAAATAGTTTTAGAGGGGTCAAAATTAGAAGCAGAATAGAATTGCTTACTCATTAGGTTCATGGTCAAGAGCTGGTTTGGGGGAAAATTATAGAACCTCTATATATGTTGTAAGAACAATTCAATGCAATAATTTATCATTTTATTTATTATTATCATTAATATAGTTTCCTTATTATTCACCACACTTGTCATTGCTTGTAACTGAAACATTATCAGTGCTCTCCATCACTCCACTCTCATATTTCCTCAGTCTCCCTCTGGACAAGGAACAGTTAAAGGAAAGGAGCAGATTGGAATTGCAAGCTAACTCTTTTCTGCTTAAGGAATTGCCAAAATCTGAGTGTGGATCAGGTTAGATAATATACAGTATACGGAAACCATGTGAATAAGGGATCCAGAGACAAAGCAGTGGTTGGGTACAAAGAGGTACAGAGTCTGCCTTGAAACACTTGACTGTAGTCATGACTAAGAGGGATTAAACCTTCTCTATGCAAATACAGAGGCAGAATTAGAATGAATGGCTAGAAATAGATAGGCAAATAATGAACATCAACATTGAAACAATGTTCTTTTAAACTAGGTCCCAAAAGCAATTAGTTTCTAATAAAGCAATGTCATTGAAGTTGCATACTTATCAAAATTCATAGAGAAATCTTCCATAATTGACTAAGAAGTTTAATGAGATGACCCTGAAATTCCTTTCAAGGCTGATTCAATTTCTTATATTCTTCTGGCATTAGAGTATTATAAAATAGAAAATAATACTTGTGCCCTCTTTGTTTCTGCATATAAGATTTAAGCAAACTTATTTTATATAATTCCGCAAAAACACTTATTATATATTCTCAAATCTAATCTGTACCCTTTCAACAGTTTTAGGGAGTTACAAAATCAGATTCAGATTTTACTTATTCCTTCCCAGTGTGTGTCCTTTTGATTTCCTTTATTTCCTAACTGCTCTGGGTAGGGCTTCCAGCACTATGTTAGATAGAGGTGATGGAACTGTGCATTCTTTCTCCTTCTTGATTTTAGAAGATAAAGCTTTCCGGACTTTCCCCATTGACTAGGTCAAGGATTTTTCACATATAGCCTTTATTACATTGAGGGTGTTTCTTTATACCCTTAGTTTTTTGAGTTTTCTTATGTATAAATGGAGTAGAATTTTGTCAAATGACTTTCCTGCCTCCCGATCATGTGTTCTTTGTTCTTCCTTCTGTTCATGTGATATGTTACGTTGATTGATGCTTATAAATCAAAGCCCTCTTCTAATCTCAGGAATAAACCCCACTTGGTCAGGGTGAGTAATCCTCTCAATGTGTTATTGAGTTCAGTTTACTGCAATTTTTGAGGACTTTTACAGCATTATTCATCAAGGTATATTGCTCTGTAGTTTTCATGTAGTATCTTTGTCTGGCTTTGGTATCAGGACAATACTGGCCACACAGAAAAAGCTTGAGATTGTTTCTTCATTTATTAGAAGAGTTTGATGAGGATTGATGTTAATTCTTTAAATAAGGGCCATGGACCATACAATGTGTGGCCACTTCGGAACTGGGGTGCACAGCTGGAGGTGAGCTGAGTGGCTGGCCAGGGAGGGAAGCTTTGGCACCTATATTTCTATCCCCCTCCTTGATCCATGGAAAAATGTTTTTTCATGAAACTGGTATGTGGTGCCAAAGAGTCGGGGCCCTCTATTTTATAGAATTCTCCACTGAAGTCTTTTATTCCTGGCATTTTCTTGTTTGGTTATTATTTTTTAAATTACTGATTCAATCTCCTTACTAGATTTAAGTCTATTCATACTTCATATTTCTTCATAATTAAGTCTTGGTAGGTTACACAATTCTAGGAATCTATTCATTTCTTATAAATTATCTAATTATTCACATACAATTGTTGATAGTAGTTTCTTATAAACCTTTTTTATTTGTGGCATCAGTTATAATGGCCTCTCTTTCCTTTCTGATTTTAGTTATTTGAGTCTTCTCTTTTCCTTAGTTAACCTAGCTAAAGGTTTTAAATTTTTTGTTAATCTCAAGAAAATATCCTTAGCTTAGTTATTTAAGTTTTTTATATTGGAGTATTTAACAGAATATATTTATTTTTATTTATTTGTGAGGGTCTCACTATGTTACTGAGGCTGCCTTTGAACTCTTGGGCTCAAATCATTCTCCAGTTATTTTCTAATTTCCTTTGTAAGTTCGTTGACCCATTATTTGTTTAAAGATGTGTTAATTTCCACATATTCCTATATTTTCCCAACTTATTACTGATTTCTAACTTCATTCCATTGTGATGAGCAAGGGTACTCAGCATGTTAAGCACGTTAACGTTTGTTTCATGGATTAACATTTGGTCAATCCTGGACACTTCTTTCTAAAGTACATAAATAACTCTTATGATTCAATAATGTAAAATCACACAATTAAAAATGATCAACTAATCTAAATAGATATTTCTTCAAAGAAAATATGCAATTATCCAATAATTCCATAAAAAGATAGATGGTTGATATCATTAGCCATCAGAGAAATGCAAATTAAAACCACAATTATATGACACTTAATACCTACTAGAATAGCTCTTAAAAAAAACACAATTGTTGATGAGGATATGGGGAAACTGGAATCCTCATACATTAGTGATGGCTTTACATAAAATGGTACAGGTCACTTTGAAAAATAGTTTGGCCTTTCCTCAAAGAATTAAACAAAGAATTACCATATGATGAAGAAGTTCCACTCCTTAGGCTTATACTTAAGAAGTTTGAAAATATATATCCTTACAAACACTTGTACATAAATGTTAAGAGCAGAGTTTTCTTTCTTTTCTCTTTTCTTTTTTTTCTTTGCTTTTCTCTCTCTCTCTCTCTCTCTCTCTCTCTCTCTCTCTCTCTCTCTCTTTCCTTTTCTTTCACTTTTCAGTACTGAGGATTGAACCCAGGGCCTCACGCATGCTAGGCAAGCTGTCCACCATTGAGCTACTCCCCACATTCCTTTTTTTAATTTATATTTTTAAAATTTTGAGGCGGGGAGAGGGTTCTTGCTAAGTTATACAGGATGTCTCTGGTCTTGAACTCACAATCCTCCAAGAGAACAATTTTTCTTAATAGTTAAAATGTAGAAACAACCCAAAATTCATCAATGGATGAATTGATAAAGTATGGTACACTCATGCAATTAAATAATTATAATTCAATACTTCAATAATAAAAAGGATACATTGTTACATGTGGGTGAATCTTGAAAAGTTATACTAACTGAAAGAATCCAGACCAAAAAAAGGTACATATTGCATAATTCCATATACAGTATATTCTTGAATCTAATCTAAGTTTTAGAGGACTTGCAAAATCAGGTGCAGATTAGAATTGCATGTGAATTGGATTTGTGGTAGAGAGTTTAAGCTTTTAATGCTAGAATAGACAAATCTATAAAGACATAAGGTAAAATAATATGGTCATATTGCATTGAAAGAACTTGAGGGAAATGTGGAGTGACTGCTAAGAGATTACTTGATTTCTCTTTGAAATGATGAAAATGTTCTAAAATGCATTGTGGTGATGAGTGCAAAACTCTGTGACTATAGAAAAAACTGAATTAACACTTTAAATGGGCAAATTATATGTTGTGTGGATTATATATTGATAAATCTATTATGCAAAAATTTATATAAAAATAGTAAAAGGACATTGAGAAAAAATGGAAAATGCATAAAATTGTCCATCAGTAGCAAGTACATCTAAAGGTAGACTAGATGTCTTAAGGATTTCTTTCTAATGTGGCCTTCCAAAGGAACATCACGAATATCTCCACATACTTCCTGACAAGGAGCCAGCTCCAAAACTCAATGGCTAAATAAAATGACAGTTTTATACAAATGTGTACCATACTCCAAATTTTCACTTGAAGTGTGTGTATTTTTTGTATTTGTGTAAGAGTATTGAGAAAATAAAACACACAGACCCAGTTTTCAGTCTTTTCTTTGGCAAGTAGGGGGTAAGAAAAGATACCTGAATTGGAGGCAATCTGAACCCTGTAAGAATTTGTTTTACATGCTCTGATACTGCTAGAATATTTTAGGATAAGAAAGAATTTCTGAATTATTTGAATAATAGATAATAAATAGATAAACAAGTAGAAACACTAAATAAATGAGGATGAAGAGTAAAAAAAAAAAGCTGTCATTCATTCAGTGTCCTGTTAGCCAACTAAGCATGAGCTTCTGTGATGTCAGTGACCTCTAAGGAAGACTTGACTTGGACTTTATGCATGAACATGACTGTGAGGGGGCAGAGCTTTTATGCTGTGAAAGAAAAGAGATATTCCAAGTGCTTTTTTCCCTTCTCTTTCCATCCTATTAATTTATGTTCCTCCTCTTTTCCATTTTTTTTATTTCTTGTAATTCTTTTATAGCTTACTGACAATCCCTGTTTCTTGTCTTTCTTATTTTTAGTTGTTTATACATATTGATAAAAGATAACATACCAAGGTACATCAATCAGGGCCAAATTAAGGTTAATTGAGAAGGGATTTTTCATAAAGAAACTCTGATAATATATGAGAAGATTGTAGGGTTGTTACAAGCTCTATTAGTGAGGTTTCCACAGAGAATAGATCCAATAGGATGTATACAGGTACATGGATTTATTATAACCCATTGCTCATGAGATTGTGGGGTCTGAGAAGTCCCCCAGTCTGCTGTCTGCAGGCTGGAGACCTGAGAAGCTGGGGGTGTGGTTTGAAGGGCTGAGAGCCTGAGAGCCAATGGTATAGATTCTTGTCCAGACCTAAAGCTTGAGAATCAAGGGCAAATCAAGAGGGGAAAAAAATCAATGCCCTGCTCAATTATTCAAGCAGAAAGCAAGTTCAACCTTCTTTTGATTTTTTTTTTTTTTGGGGGGGTTCCCTATTTAGACTCTCTACAGATTGTTGTTGTTGTTGTTAGGTGCCATCGAGTCGTGTCCAACTCATAGCGACCCTTATAGGGTTTTCAATGGCTGATTGCTTTGGGATTGCCTTGGGAGTGGGTTGCCACGTCCTTCTCCCATTTTTTGCGGTGCTGGGAATTGAGCTCAGGACCTCAGAGCCTGCAGAGTGGCGCTCTACCAACTGAGCTAAATCCCAGCCCCCTCTACAGATAAGTGATACTTATTCATATTGAAGAAGACCATTTGCTTTACTCAGTTCAATGTTCACTTCTTGCAGAAATGCCCTCACAAACACACATACACATAATATTTAACCAGCTATCTGGGCATCTTGTAGCCCAATCAAGTTGACACATTAAAAATAACCATTGCAGTAGCATAATTATTACCTCCCTTAGACCTAACCTAACAGGACTAGAGAAAGACTTGGCCAAAGGAGACTGTAATGAAAGTTTGAGAAGAAAAATGATGTTTTGTGGAGAAATGCAGCCCTCCCATTGTTACCTCACTCTGAATACCAGTGAAGAAAACTTAACCTTTCTAGGACCTTGTCTGATCTTGCAAGAGCTGCCCCCTGGGAAGCCCATGGAATATGCACAGTGTAGCTTCCTGGAGCAGAGAGAAGGATAAAAATAGCCTGAATTTGAAAAATAAAGAGTTGGACAGAACATTTGTACTCCTATTTGCTGGACAGTATGCCAACTTGACATTTACAATAATCCTTTTGATTTCTTACCTATTCTGATTGGCATTTTGTCCTAAATTTTTTTCTCATTTGTTATTATTGAAATGTCAAGAAATATTATAATGTGTTCATCACAGTTGCTGAACAATAGAGAGTTGTGTTGAGTTTATGTGAGTTCCCTTGTGACTATAATTTGCACAGTACTTTCATTTCCAAAATTGCTTTTGTGAGAATTCTTGTGGGCATAATTTAACCATTATCTCAATAGCTTTAAAAATGAAGCACTCACTTTAAAGACTGCCCACAATTCATTTTTAATTGCTCTTTCAAAAGCAATACTTTAAAATCTTCCCTTGGCAAAAACCAATTTTTTTTTCACAGAACAAAATGGGGGTAGAAGTAATCCAGGACAGAGGGGAGCATACATTCAGATTTGCTAGATGATCATGATTCTTTAGAGAGACTTTACAGTTGCTCTGTTTTTCCCAAATAAAGTGTTTTATTTCTGGTGAGTGAACTGGGCTGCCCTTTAGTCCACATAGAAAAGAAACATCATCTTCACTTCCTTCCCAAATAGCCCTGCACACAAGCAGTGTGAGGACTGCTTACTATGTCTATTTCATGCTGATGTAAGGAATAGGTGAAATTCTAATGGAAAAAAATGTAGTTCTGCTATTTTGGATTTCAATTGATACTCTAATTATGCTCATTTATCAATACCACCCACACCTAAGCTATGCTTGTATAATTACCTAATGTATAAGTGAATTTTAGGAGACCGTATATCTTATTTACAGCCCAGCATCTAGCTCTTCTGGGCAGGATAAGGCTTAATTAGGATTCAAGTCCTGGGAGTTACACACAGCACACTTTTATGTTGCCATGAACATTTTCATTTACCTCAAAGCTCCTTAAGTGTAGATTTTCCAAAGTGAAATACTTATTAGAATTACCTGAGAACTAGATTTATTAGACTAATTGATTCAAATAGAATCTAACAAAGAGTTCATCTTTTGATTCTAACAGTCATGTCTAGAACCCTGCAGTATAAAACAAAATTTTTTATCAGTAAAGCAATTTTACTTTCTGAGTAGGTAAATACCTGCAAGTATTATTGTCTCTCTGTGTCCCTGAGGGATAAATTCTAGGATACCATGCAGATACCAAAATCTGTGGATGCCCAAGTCTCTTGTGTAAAATACCAATGTCTATATATAACCCATAAGAGCTCTGGGACTTAGCTCAGTTGGTAGATGGCTGCTCTGCACTTTCTGATCTTGGAAGCTAAACAGGGTCAGCCTGGCTTAGTCCTTCGATGGGAGACACCTGGGAATATCAGGTGCTGTAAGCTTGAGAGAAGGACCTGGCAATCCACTCCCAGAACAATCCACCATTGAAAACCCTATGAATAGCATAGAAGAACTGACAGTAGTGCCAGGCATGGCACAGTGTTGAGGAGTGTTTTGTTCTGTTGTACATAGGGTGGCTATGAGTCGGACCCGACTCAATGGCACCTAACAATAACCATCACCTACCAAACATCATAGCTTAGTGTTGTCTACTTTAAGTGTACTCAGAATGTACTCAGCCTGAAGTTGGGCAAAATCATCTAAGACAAAGCTTATTTTATAATACAATGTTAAATATCTTGTGAGTGTGTTAAAGACATAACAGTATCTGCAAATGCAAAGCACAATATCCACAAAGAAGCTGGCAGCACAGTACACAGGAAAGTATGGTTGCACACGCTCGTGATCATGTGACCCCCGGGGAGCTGTGTCTCAGGGCCACGCCCAACACTGCTACATTGCTCCCCACGGAAAAGATGGAAATTTAAAGTATCCTTTCCACTAAACATATAACACTTTTGCACCATTGTAAAGTCGAAAAGCATGTTGAGCTATGGTAAGTGGGGAATTATTTTTACTATGCTCCATTTCAAACACC
The DNA here is from genome assembly GCA_007922755.1 of Pedetes capensis. Taxonomy (NCBI): domain Eukaryota; kingdom Metazoa; phylum Chordata; class Mammalia; order Rodentia; family Pedetidae; genus Pedetes; species Pedetes capensis. Next base: position 7,286 of record VMDO01014286.1, on the reverse strand, counting down.
TGTAATAAACCATTACCCGTCAAGCACAGTTGCACCATCACCATCTACTAACTACACCTATGCGACAGCTGTCCCCGTCACTGTTCACTCAAATCATTATCCAATACTCTCTGGAGATGTTTATTCTGTTCTGATACCAGTTGGGTAAAAAATTCAAGTGCCTTCCCCAGATTAGATTCACAGGCTGAATTCTCTCTGAATCTCTGCATTAATAAAAATAGACTTTATTTTGCCCCGATAAGTAAATTGTTGTTGTTGTTGTTAGGTGCCCTTGAGTCAGGTCTGAATCATAGTGACCCTATGTACAACAGAACAAAACACTCCCCAACACTGTGCCATGCCCTGCACCATTATCAGTGCTCCTTTGCTATTTATAGAGTTTTCAGTGGCGGATTGTTTTGGGAGACGGTTGCCGAGTCCTTCTCCCTAGCCTGCAGCACCTAGTATTCCCAGGGGGTCTCCCATCCAAGAACTAACCAGGTAGACCCTGATTAGCTTCTGAGATCAGGTCGGGTAGATGCCAGGGTGCTATGGCTGCAGACTGACAGCAACATAGTATCTTTAAAAAAAAAAAAAAAGCTTTATTGAATTAGAATTAATACAGTATAAAATTCATCTAGTCAATTTTCAAGCACTTTTGTTACTCCAAAATGATACCCATGTCCATTACCAGTAACTCTTCATCTTCCCTAAGTAGCCATTAACCTACTTTTTCTTCTTTTATAGATTTGTTCACTCTGGGAATTTAATGTAAGTACAGTCACATAATATGGAGTCTTTTCTTACTGTTTACTTAACATAATATTTTCTGGGTACATTCACATTGCTGCAAGTATTTATATTTTATTTTGTTGATGAATAATTTATATTGTAGGACTATATTACATTTTCTTTATTCCTTTACCTATTGATAGATGTTTTCATCTTTATTTTCTTTGCTTATTATGAATAGTGCTACCCTGAACACTTGTGCACAGTTTTTGTGTGAAAATGTTTTCATTTATTCTGGAGATACACATGGAAGTGGATTGCTGGGCAAATTTGAGGAGAATGTGGAGTTTTTTTGTTTGTTTTTTTGTGGTACTGGGGGGTTGAACCCAGGGCCTCGTGCTTGCGTGCTTTGCAAGTGCTACACCACTGAGCTGCACCCTCAGCACCCCCCCCTTTTTTTCCCCTTTTTGAGACAGTGTCTTGCTAAGTTATGCAGACTGCCTCTGGTCTTGAACTTGCGATCCTCCTGCCTCTGCTTCCTGAGCTGCTGGGATAACAGGCATGTGCCACCGTGCCTGGCTCGAGAATGTGTTTTTGTTGGATAAAAACTCTGTGGATGTCAATTACATCCAGTTGATTAATGGCTCCATTAAGTTTGTTGTTGTTAGGTGTCATAGGTATTGTTAGAAGTCAGGTCCAACTCATAGTGACCTTATATACAACAGAAGGAAACAGTACCCAACACTGTGCCATGCCCAGCACTATTGTCAGTGCTTCTCTGCTATTCATAGGGTTTTGAATGGCTGATTGTTTGGGGGAGTGGGCTGGCAGGTCCTTCTCCCAAGCCTACAGCACCCAATAATACTCCAATCTCTCATCCAAGTACTAACCAGACCAACTCTGCTTACCTTCTGAGATCTGACGGGATCGGATGCCACACTGATACAGCTATAAACAAGTTAAATTTAAATATATTCCTACTGAGGTTCTTTTTATACCTGCATTATGCTTTGTCTTTTCATTGATGTTTTTAGACCATTCACACTAAAGTGACCATTGAGACAGTTGGTTAACCCATTAATGCACACCATCCTATCTGTAGGACAGTAACAAATTCACTGGTTATTATTCCTAGGAATTTCTTCCAGACACGTGGACACACATGTTATCACACTATATCTCAACCTTAGCTCATGTCAGCTGTTTACCTTTCTGTTCAGTTTAATAGAAACTACAGTTTCATAAACATGTCCTTATAGTCAGAGAATTGTTGTTAGGTCCTGTTGAGTCAGGTCCGACTCATAGCGACCCTATGCACAATAGAACAGAACACTTCCCAACACTGTGCCATAAACACGATCTTTTTTTCTTTTTCTTTTTTCTTTTTTTTTATGTTTGAAGCCCTTATTTCAGTCACTGTGTTTCTTCTCATTTTGAGTTGTGCCACATCAGCAAAAAGAGATCCCAGGGGCTTTACTCCATTCCCATCATTAAGGTTGATTCTATTTTGAGGAAGCAACTGTCCCCCAGCCATCTTTTGAATGCCTTCCAGTCTGGGGAGCTCATTCTCGGTCATCGTATTTGACAATGCTTCTCTCCTATTTATGGGATTTTCAAAAGCTAATTATTTCAGGAAAGGGCTGGGGTTTAGCTCAGTTGGTAGAGTGCTGCTCTGAGCTCTCTGAGGCCCAGGGTTTGATCTCCAGTACCGCAATAACAGGAGAAGGACTTGGCAATTCACTCCTGAAGCAATTCCAAAAAAATAATCAGCCACTGAAAACCCTCTGAGGGTCCCTATGAGTTGGATCCGACTTGACAGCACCTAACAACACAACAACTATTTTGGGAGTGAGCTGCCAGGTCCTTCTCCTTGTTCTCTCTTAGTCTGGAAGCTCAATTGAAACCTGTCCATCATGAATGGCCCCCCTGGTATCTGAGATACCTACAGTCTGCATAGCTGGCAGCATCACAGAAACACAGAAGCCTTCATAGCACAACAAGCTGACAGACATGTGGGAGAATGAGTTATTGTCCCATAAATAGGACACTGTGCCTTAACAGATTAATATATACCATATTTTAACTATCTTTTTTTTTGCAATTGCTCCTTTTTTTTTTCTGACTTTGTTTCTTCTGACTTCTCTGCTTCAATTATATTTTCTCTCCTTGCTTAATCTTTTAAAAAGTATTTATCCTGGAATTTGAAGTATCTACTTCCATTTAACCTAAATGTACTACCTCTCAAATAACACTATACTCTTCCATGAGTGGTATAGATAACTTCCAACAAAGTACCCCAGCTCCTCTTTCCTGCTCCTTATAACAATTCTGTCATTCATGTCACTTATTGTTGTTGTTGTTATCAGGTGTTGTGGAGTTGCTGTCAGACTCATAGTGACCCTATGTACTACAGGCAAAACAGTATTGTTAGTGCTTCTCTGTTATACATAGTGCTTCCAATTGCTATTTGTTTTTAGGGAGTGGGTTGCCAGGTCCTTCTCCAAAACCTACAGCACCTGGTGTTCCCGGGTGGTCTCCCATCCAAGTACTAAACTGGCCTAACTCTGCTTAGCTTCTGAGATCTGAGAAGATTGGACGCCACAATGGTAAAGCCGCAGGCATGTCACTTATACATAAGCTATGATCACACACCGCACTGCCTGAATTATCATATTGAACAGTTGTATACTACATCAGTTATTGTTGTTGTTAGGTGCCCTCGAGTTGGAGCCAACTCACAGTGACCTTATATACAACAGAAGGAAACAGTCTCTGCCACTGTGCCATTATTCGGCAATATGGTCAGTGCTTCTCTGCTATTCATAGGGTTTTCAATGGCGGATCGTTTTTTGGGTGTGGGCTGCTCAGTGTTGCTTTGCTACCTTCCCAATGTCAAGCAAGGGGAGACTCTGCTCTGCGAGTACAATCATGGCTGACCCGGTGTAGCCTTGGAGGTTAGAAGCTGCATCTGCTGACCGTGACGATGGTGAGACTATGGAGCAGCTTTCAACTGAAGTAGCAGCAGCTCTCTTGCTGCCCTCTCTCTGGAGTGGTTCTGGGGATCCTGAATGTTCCACATGGCGCATTTCCCAACCTGCTAGTGCACCAGAATCACCCAGAGGAGCTTTCCAAATGCCACTCCCTGGGCTCAGGGAGTGATCACATTATCCTCTCCGAGAGTGGATTCAGGATATGGATATCTGGAACAATCTCTCCAGTTGATTCTCATGCACAGAAGGGTTTGAGGACTTCTGCTGACAGTCTGCCCCTCCAATCTTCCCAATACATCTTTAAGCTATTTGTTTTCTTGTAATGAATTTCCTTCAAACATGTTTTTCTTACTGAAACTAGCTAAAGTAGATTCTGTTTTCTGCAACTAAACCCAGACGAATACATGGACTTGGCAGACTTCCAGTTTTTGTCATTTTAACAACCAAACCACGAGGTGTTAGAAAAATGTCATTCATAGTGAGACTTTGTACCACTATGACTCTGAGTACCACTTTGACTCTGTCAAAGACAGGATTTCCATTATGGTTTTATATCACAAAGGTCACTGCAGTTTCACTCTAGAGTGGCTTAGGAACAATGGCATGGTGTGGTATTAAAAACCAGAGGTATAAGACATTTTTAGAGCACAGGTACAATTCCCAGCGTGAAAAAGAGTAACCAAGCTGAGCACTTGGTCAAATTGAGTACTGGTCTTTATTTTGTTCCCAGGCACTACCTGACCTCAGGAATTTGTATTTATTTTCCTTCATGGGTCATCAACATATCCACTAAGTTGTTACTAAGGGTGATCTGTGTGCTGGTCCCGTTAAAGGCATTGAAGGAACACTTATAGAAATGCAGTCAAAAAGGAGCTGGGCACAAGACACACGCCTTTTATCCCAGTGACTCAGGGAATGGAGCCAGGAGGTTCATGAGTTCAAGGCCAGGTGCAGCCCACGTAACTTGGTGAGACCCTCACTCAAAACTCAAAACTAAAACATAGGCTAGGGTGCAGCTCCATGGTAGAGCACTTGCAAAGTGTGTCCAAAGACCTGAGTTCAATCCACAAGTACTGAAAAAATAAAATAAGAAAGAAGTTTAAAAGGCATGATGGTAAGCCAATGAAGGAAATTCTTTGCTGTGACTGAGTGAAGGGAATAAATAAATACTTCCAGTCCCTTTCAGATTATGTTCTGATAGTTGCTGCTTCCTCTAGCTCCTCATTAGGTTGTCCTGACCCTGGTGGTCTACATGACATATCCTGGGAATTTTGGATAGATAACATGAGTTTTCCAAAGCACAGAGTGCGAGATGTGTGTTCAGCACAGAATGCTGAACTTTGTCAGCTGGGACTAGCCAACATTTCTAGTATCAACTGTCAACATTACTGTACTTAAATCTTGGTAAAAATATGTTGTTGTTCAGTGCTGTCGAGTCATGTCCAACTCATAGTGACCCTCATAGAGTTTCCAATGGCTGATTGTTTCGAGATTGCCTTGGGAGTGGACTGCCACATCCTTCTCCCATTTTGTCAGTGCTGGGAATTGATCTCAGGACCTCAGAGACTGCAGAGCAGCACTCTACCAACTGAGCTAAATTCCAGCCCTAGTAAAAATAAATAAATAAATAATGACTTATATAATTATGCTTTCACATTACTGCACATGCTCTTCTCATTGTTGAAAATACTTTCCCATGCTTGAGCCTCTGAGACATTTCTACACAGTTCAAGGTCCATCTCAGGTGTTACCAGTGTGTGGTGGCTTCCAGGATACCTGTCTGTCTTTGTTGTTGTTATTGTTAGGTGCCGTCCAGTCAAGTCTGACTCATATCTACCGTATGTACAGCAGATTGAAACACTTGCCGATTCTGTGCCAGGCAAACAATCTTATTGATGTTTAAGCCCATTGTTGCAGACACTGTGTCAATCCATCTGGTGGAGGCTTTTCCTCTTTTGCGTTGACCTGCCACTCTTCCAAACATGATGTCCTTCTCCAGGGATTGATCTCTCCTGACTACATGTCCGAAATATGTAAGACGCAGTCTGGCCATTTTTGCTTCCAAGGAGCACTCTGGTTGCACTTCTTCTAGGACAGATTTGTTGGTTCTTTTCACAGTCCATGGTATATTCAATAGACGTCTCCAGCACCACAATTCAAAAGCATCAATTCTTTTTCTGTCTCTCTTGTTTCAATGTCCAGCTTTCACAACCATATGATGCCACTGAAAATACCATGGCATGAGTCAGACGCACCTTCGTCTTCAATGTGACATCTTTGCTTTTCAATACTCTAAAGAGATCTTTTGCCACAGCTTTTGTCTTAGGCAGGTCTAAGTTATGAGGTTGGCTTGGTGCTGAATATGTTTGTGGAGGGCAGTCTCAGAGAAGGACTGGTGAAAACCACAGGGAGCCAGTTTCCCCCAGGCTTTCCTAAGAGCCTTCCCTGATTCATCCAGAAAAAATTTCCTTGATGTTAGCTGCTGAAATAATTCTGCATTTATATACCATTGCAATAAAATGCCTGCAGCTGTACCACTGTGGCTTCTGATCCCATCAGATCTTGGAAGCTAAGTAGAGTAAGACCTGGTTAGTACTTGAATGAGAGACTGCCTGGAAAAATCAGGTGCTGTCATCTTGGGAGAAGGACGTGGAGATCCACTTCCAAAAAAGAACCAGCCGTTGAAAACCCTATGGATAGCAGAGAAGCACTGACAATAGTGTTTCATTTATTGTACATGGGGTCGCTGTGAGTTGGACATTGACTTGAAAGCACCTAACGACAATAAAATGAATCATGAATTTCATTGTTTATTTATACAGTAGCCTCCCCCTTATTCACAAGACCTGTATTTCAAGAACTGAAGTGGATGCCTGAAACTTTGGATTGCTCCAAACCCTATCTAGGCTATATTTTATTATCCACATTTCTGTCTGTGTTGAAGTTTAACTTATAAATTAGGGATTGTTGTTGTTGTTAGCTGCCATTGAGTTGGTATCCCACTCATAGTGACCCTACATACAACAGGCAAAACACTATTGTCAGTGCTTCTCTGCTGTTCATAGGACTTTCAGTGGCAGATTGATTTTTGGGAGTGGGTTGCTAGGTCCTTCTCCCAAACCTATAGCACCTCGTGTTCCCAGGCGGTCTCCCATCCAGGTACTAACCAGGCCCAACTCAGCTTAGCTTCCAAGATCTGACAGGACTGGATGCCACAGGGCTACGGCTGCAGGCATAAATTAGGATGGCAAGAGATTAACAAGAATAACTAATACTGAAAGGTAACAATAACTTCATTAAATAAAATGAGGGCCACTTGAACATAGCACTGCAACATGGCAATAGTCAATCTGATAATTCACATGGCTGCTAAATGACTAGTGAGTAAGCAGCGTGGATACACTGGACCCAGGGATAGTTCAAGCCCTGGGCGATACAGAGAGGGATAGCTCAAGATTTCATCAAGCTACTCAGAATGGCAATTTAAAACGTATGAATTGTTTGTTTCTGGAATTTTTCCTTAATGGTTTCTGACTCCAGTTGATGGCAGGTAAGTGGAACAATGGTGGGAGGAGGCACTTCCAT
>VMDO01014285.1:0-55082 GCA_007922755.1 Pedetes capensis | reverse complement strand
AGCTAGTTAAGGGTCTTCCTTTTTTTTCATTGACTCACCATCATCCCACAAATGATGTCCTTCTTCAGGGATTGGTCTCTCCTGACAACATGTCCAAAATATGTAAGACAAAGTGAAGCCATCCTTGCTTTCAAGGAGCACTCTGGTTGCACTTCTAGGATAGATCTGTTGGTTCTTATGGTATATTCAATATTCACTCCAGCACCATAATTCAAAGTATCAATTCTTTTCCTGTCTCTCTTATTCAATGTCCAGCTTTAACAAGGAAATATGACTGGAAATATCATGACATGAGTCAGGCTCACCTTTATCGTCAATGTGATATCTTTGCTTTTGAACACTATAAATAGGTCTTTTGTAACCTTTTTTTCCCAATGCAATTCCTCTTTTGATTTCTTAACTGCTGTTTCCATGGGTATTGATTGTAGAACCAAGTAAATCATAATTTTGAACAACTTCAATCTTTTCTCCATTTCTTGAAGTTGTTTGCTGACTCAGTTATGAGGATTTTTGTTTTCTTGATATTGAGATACAATCCATACTGGAGGCTATGTTCCTTGATTTTCATCAGTCAATGTTTCAAATCCTCTTCAATGTCAACAAGCAAAGTTGTGTCATCTACATAATACAGGTTGTTAATGAATCTTCCTTCAATCCTGATGCCGCATTATGCTTCATGAAGTCCAGCTTCTTGTATTATTTGCTCAGCATAGGGTTTAAGGAGGTATGGTGAAAGGATAAGCCCTAATGAAGACTCTTCCTGACTTTAAGCCAAGCAATGTTTCCTTGTTCTGTTCAAACAACTGCCTCCTGATCCATGTACAGATTCCTCACAAGTGCAATTAAGTGCTCTGGTATTCCCATACTTTGCAATGTTATCCATTATTTATTATGATCCACACAGTCAAATGCCTTTCCATAATCTATAAAATATAGATAAACATCTTTCTGATATTCTCTCATTTTAGTTATTATCCATCTGACATCAACAATAATGTCCCTGGTTCCATGCACTCTGCTGAATCTCACTTAATTTTCTAGCAGTTCCTGGTCTATATACTGCTTCAGTCCCTTTTGAATGATCTTTAGCAAAATTTTACTTGTGTATGATATTAAGGATATCATTTGATAACTTCTACATTTGATTGGACCCCCTTTCATGGGAGTAGGAAAATATATGGGTTTCTTCCAGTCAGTTGGCCAGGTAGCTATTTTCCAAATCTCTTGGCATAAACAAGTTAGCACCTCTAGTGTGGCATCTGTTTGTTGAAATATCTTTAGTGGTATTCCATCAATTCCTGGAGCCTTGTGTTTTACCAATTCCTTCAAGGCAGCTTCTAGTTCATTTTTCAGTACCATTGGTTCCTGATCATATGCAACCTCTTGAAATGGTTTGTCATCTACTAATTCTTTTTGGTATAATGACTCTGCATTTATTATATCTTCTTTTGATATTTCCTGCATCATTTAATATTTTCCCTGTAGAATCCTTCACTATTGCCACTTGAGGCTTGAATTTTTTCTTTGATTCTTTAAGCTTGAGAAAGACAGAGCTTGTTCTTCTCCTTTGGTCTTCTATCTCCAGCTGTTTACACATGTCATTATAATACAGGATTTTGTCTTCTCTAGCTAACAACAAATAGTAACTGCCTTTTAAAATCTTCTGTTTAGTTCTTTAACTTCATTATGTCTTCCTTTTACTTGAGCTGCTTGACATTCAAGGGAAAGTTTCAACAGTCTCTTTTGGCATGTAATTTGGTCTTTTCTTTCTTTCTCCTTTTTTAATAGCCTTTAGCTTTCTTCATGAATGATGTCTTTAATGTCATGCCACATCTCCTCTGGTGTTCTATCATTAGTGTCTAATGCATCAAATTTGTTCTCGAGATAGTCTCTGGATGGACTCAGGTGGGATATATTCAAGGTCATATCTTGGCTCTCATACACTTTTTCTAATTCTTTTCAGTTTCAATTTCAGCCTGCATATGAGCATTTTATGGTTTGATCCACAATTAGCACCTGGCCTTGTTCTGACCTCTGATATTGAGGATTTATCTTTGTCTCTTTCTACAAGTGCAGTCAATTTGGTTCCTGTATGTTCTATCCAATGAGATCCATGTGTATAGTCACCATTTATGTTGGCCATACTATGGGGACTTGTTTATTTTTTGTGATGTTGATAGGTATGCTACTAGTATTTCAGATACCAGCAGGGCCACCCATGGAGGACAGATTTCAGCTGAGCTTCCAGAAAAATACAGACTAGAAAAAAGGACTTGGCAACCCATTCCTGAAAAAGTTAGTCATTGACAATTCTGTGAATAGAGAAACACTGTCAGATATATTGCCAGAAAATGAGCCCCCGCCCATGTTTGAGGGTACTCAAAAGATGACTGGAGAACATTGCCTTCTTAAAGTAGAGTCTACCTTAATGACGGGAATGGAGTAAAGTCCCAGTAACCTCCATTTGTAGATGTGACATGACTCAAAGTGAGAAGAAACATGTAAACATCCACTAATTATTGGAATGTGGAATGCACATAGTACGAATTTAGAAAAATTAGAGTTCATCAAAAAATAAATGGAGCACTAAGCATCAACATTGTAGGCAACCATGAGATAAAATGGATGAATATTGGTCATTTTGAATCAGATAATAATGTTGTCTACTGCATCGGGAATGACAATAAGAAATGGGGTTGCATTCATCATCAAAAAAGGATATTTTAAGTACAACGCTGTCAGTGATAGAATAATATTTATGCGCTTCAAGGAAGACAAGTTAATATGACTATTATTCAAATTTATACACTCACCACTTAGGCCACAAATGAAGAAAAGGGAAGATTTTTTATCAGTTTTTACAGTTGGAAATTGATCAAACATGTAATTAGGACACACTATTAATTATTGGTGACTGGAATACAAAAGTTGGAAATAAAGGAGGCTCAGTAGTTGGAAATATGACCTTGGTGACAGAAACAATGCTTGAGATCGCATGATAGAATTTTGTCAGACCACAGACTTTTTCATTGCAAATGCTTTTTTTTTTTTTACCAATATAAATGGTGACTATGCACATGGAATTCACTAGATGAAACATACAAAAACCAAATTGACTACTTTTGTGGAAAGAGTCATGTAAATGCATATATTATGTATATATACACACAAATATATCAGAACACACAACACACATATAAATGCATGTATATATTCTCTCTTATGAATATTTACCCATATTTTAAGTACTTTTCCCTTGTTTTTCTTCTATAATTATTTCTAATAATGTTAAGGAAATTTTATTAGTTTAGGAATACAAACATCAGCAGGACTTATTAATATAAAACAAAGTTTAAGGAAAAAAACTCATGTGAACTGACACTTTCAATACCATTAATATTTGTCTATGATGGAAGATGATTGTGAGAATCTAGGCAGAGTAGGCATGATATTGATGATGAATGCATAGCATAATGACATATGTAGATGATGAAAAAGGGAGGGTTAAACCTTCTCCTCATGACTCATCAATTCAACAATGTGTAAATAAAATATCTTTTTGAGAAATTCAGAAGTTAAATGAGAGGCTATGCCCCCTGGCTAGTCACAGAATTACTCCCATACAATTGAGAAGAAACTCCACCTCTTAGCCTCTCTCTTAGGAGAGAATGTGATGTACCACACAGTTAAGGCCCCAGATTTTCTAAGGACTATTCAGATTATAGGATTCTGTCCAGTCTTTCTCAATGCACTAAAAGAACATAGCATGGTATAGCTATCTGATAGGCCAGTGAGAACAGACATGAGCTTTTGGTCTGGTGCCCAGCTAGTCACCACAGCTACACCCTCTTGTTCAGAATAGAGCAAGCAGATGCAAAGCACAGCTTTCATCTTTTCCCTGGGAAAAGAATTGGGGAGAACATCCCCCAGTTAAACTTTTTTAGAGACTGAGGAACTGGCTTTAGTTTTGCTTGTCTTGGAGTGCTCATGGGAACTGGCAGACACTAGATGTGTATGTGTGTGTTGTGGGGGAAATAAGAAAGAAATTTGATCGAAGAAGTAAAAAGTCTGAAGAAGCCTTCAGAGTATCTAGCTGGGTTGATTAGTGAGTGTCTTTTCCTAGAAAAGGCCTATCTGTGGAGAGTAATAATTATGTTAAATGTGCAGGCAGCAACACAGAAAGTCTAGGAAAATGTGGAACTATGCAAAAATGTACTGCACAGAAGAAAAAAATAAATCTCCATAGACCTACTCTCATGAAATGGAGTTATATGGTTCATACGACAGAGAACACAAAACAATCATCATAAATATGCTTAATGAGGACAAGAGAACAAAGCATAAACAAAGGAATAACTTCAATAATGAGACAAAAAATGTGACACACAAGAACCAAAGAGAACTCATGGGGCTGAATAACTTAACCTGAAAAAGTCTCTAGAGGGGTTCAATAGCTGACAAGATCAAACAGAAGAGGATATCATCAAACTCAAAGACACATCAAATGAAATTACTCAGTCAGGAGAGAAAAATGAAAACATTAGCTAAAAGATTGAATAAAGAGTAAAGAATTTATAGGCTGATCTCAAGTGGGCCAGTATATTCATTATGGGAATATCAGAAGGAGGAAATAAAGAGAATGTAACATAAGTCGTATTTGAAGAAGTAATCATTCAAAATTTCCCTAATGTATAGAAGGAGTTGGATATGCTGATTGAGGAATTGCAAAGGACACCAACAAAACAAACCTAAATAAAGACAAATAAGGTGGTCAAAGTCAAAAAGAATTTTGAGAGAAACTAGAGAAAAGTGTCTAGCCTGACCATCTACACTGGTACATCCCTTTAATCCCAACATTTAAGAGATTAAGGCAGAAGGAATGTGGGTTTGCTGACACTAGGGCCAGGCTCCATTACCCAAGGAAACACAGTCTCAAAGAAAAAAAATATCTTGTAGTTTCACTGTGATGTCCAATCCTATCAGATCTCAGAAACTAAGCAGTGGGGGGCCCTGGTTTGTACTTTGATGGGAAACCACCTGGGAACACCAGGTGCTGTAGGTTTGGGAGACAGACCCAACAACCCACTCTCAAAAGACAGCCATCAAAAACCCTATGAATAGCAGAGAAGCACTTAACACTACTGTTTCGACTATTGTCCGTAGGGTTGCTATGAGTTGGACACCAATTCTGTGGCACCTAACAACAACAATAAAACTATTAACAGATTTTTTTCAGCAGAAATGTTTTAGACTTGAAGGAATTAGGGTGATATATTTGAGGTGCTTAGAAGGGAAAATAAACAAACAACAAACACAAAACAGCTTTCTACCAATAAGGATCCTATTGGCAAAATGGACCTTCAAAAATGAAGAATAAAGACTTTCCTAGACTAACAAATACTGAGGGAATTCATCAGCATTTTACCTGTCTGACATGAGATGCTAAATGGAGCTCTTCAAGATGAAAAGAAAGGATGCCAAACAGCAACATGATAGCAAAAAGTATGAAACTCACTGGCAATGTTAGTTTTATACACACAAAAAATTATTGTGTTATTGTAGTGATTATGGGTAAATCACAGAACTGTTAAAATAATCATAATTAAAATATGATATATGGCAATATAAACTTGTGAAAATTGTAAAAAATATTGCAAAAGCAATAATAAATGGGTGTAGGGGCACAAAAATGTTGAGTTTTGGCATCCGCTTGAAGTTAAGATGTTATAAACTTAAAATAAGATGTCATTTTATATGAGAGACTTGAGTGTGTGAGGATTTTGGTGTTTGATGTGATGGGGACAATCTCCTACAGATATCAAGAGACAACTGTACTTCCGATGAGTCAAATTTGGTCTGTCTTTTTTTCCCCAGTAATTTTATTTTATTAGAAATTATTTATTTATTTTTTATTGGAAAATTTTAATGTACAACTTAATGTGTTTCATTCTGACATGCATTTCATTGTGATATTTCTATATATGCATTTCATTATACATTGCACAGATACTTCCTCCTTACCCTCTTGTGCCCCTCCCCCCTCCCTCCCTACCAATGACCTCTCTTCTACTTGCCTGTCTTTTTGTGGTAATATTTTGCTGTATACCCTTATATCCCAATTATGATTTAAGTCCATACTTTTTTCTGTAGTGATCTATCTTTTTACATTGTCAACAGTATTACATGAATAATCTAGCCCATTTGCATTATTACCATCTTTTGGTATTGTTGGTATTATTATAATTATTTCCCAAACTATTAAAGTTGGGCTGTTTACTTTGAGGTCACCCTCTCTCATTCCTCGCTCCTCCTTGTTCCTCCTCCCCTTCCTGTCTTCTACCATGATTGCTTCCTTTTGCTAGATCCTTCCCTCCTTCTTTGTGCTCCTTGAATTGTCACTTCTCTGCTTAGTTTTTATTAGCATTTTATTATGTTCCAATTTCTGTATAGGATTTTTTCCTTCTTTTAAATTTGATTCAGCTCCCACATATGAGTGAGAACGTGGTGTTTCTCTTTTTGGGCTTGTGTTCATTCACTTAAGATATTTTCTCCAATTCCACCCACTTCGCTGCAAATGACATTATTTCATTTTTTTGATTGCTGAGTAGTATTCCATTGTGTACATGTACCATAATTTTTTTTATCCATTCTTTTGTTGATGGATACTTTGGTTGATCCCATGTTCTTCCTATTGTGAAATGTGCTGCATTGAACATGGAGATGCAGGTGTCTCTGTGGTATGATGCCTCTTCTCCCTTTGGGTATATTCCCAATAGTGTTATAGCTAGGTCATATGGTAGATCTATTTTTAGTTTTCTAAGACAAATGAAGAGGCTCATAAAGTCATGAAACACATGAAAAAATGCTCAATATCTCTAGTCATTAGGGAAATGCAAATCAAAGCAACACTGAGATTCTACCTTACTCCACTAAGAATGGCCAAGATCTATAAAATGTAATAACTAACAACAAATGCTGGTGAGGCTGTGGAGAAAAGGGAGCCCTTTTATCTTTTTATACTGCTGGTGGAGCTATAAATTGGTTTAACCATTTTGGAATTCAATATGGAGATACCTTATTAGTAATTTGTAATATATAATTTAATGGGTTTCATTATGACATGTCTACACATGCATTTCATTGTACATTGCTCTTGTTCACTTCACCCTTACCCTCTCATGGCCTCCCTCTTCCATAATCTCACTCCTAATCAGTGGTCCTCCCACTTGGATGTCTTTTTTATATATCTCTCTATCTCTCTATCTATTTATCTGTCTATCTATCTATATCCCAATTTTACTGTAAAGGTAACATTTGTGATATTTCCTTTTCTTTTCTATTACTCTTTTTCTTGTCACCTCCCCCTTTTCTTTAGTCAATTATATTTTCCTACATAGGCCTCTTCTACTTCCATGCTCTATATATTTTAATAACAAATATGTATTGAAGTCTAATATCCACATATGACAGAGAACTTGCATTATTTATTTTTCTGGGTCCAGCTTATTTTGCTTAAAATGTTGATCTCTAGCTCCATCCATTTTCCAGCAGATGGAATAATTTTGTCCTTTGTGGCTGAAAAAATAATCAATTCCCTAATCCAATCATCCATTGATAGATGTCTAGGTTGATTCCATATCTTGAGTATTGTGAATAATACTGCAATAAATATGGATGAGCAGATATCTTTGTGATATATTCACTTATATTCCTTTGGATATATCCAGGAGTGGTACAGCCACTCATATGGTTGTATCCTTAATTTTTGAAGATTCTTCATACTAATTTGCATAGTGACCACACCAGTCTGCATTCCCATTAACAGTGTAGTATGATTCCTTTCTCCCAACATCTTTGCCAGAATTTATTGTCCTTTGTTTTGTTGATGGTAGCCATTCTGACTGTGGTGAGATAGTATCTCAATGTAGTTTTCATTTACAGTTGCCAAATGGCTAAGGATGTTGTGCCTTTTTTCATATGATTATTGGCCATTTGTATTTCTTCTTTTAAGAAGTCTCTTTTCAGTTCTTGTGCCCATTTTTGATTGAATATATTTCTTTTTCATTGTTTAGTTTATTGAGCTCTTTGTATATTCTAGATATTAATCTCCTGTCTGATATATAGCTGGCAAAGATTTCCCCCATTCTGTAGGCTGTCTCTTCACTCTGATAATTGTGTCTTTTGCAGTGCAAAAGCTTTTTAACTTAATGCGATCCCATTTGTAAATCCTTGCTATTGTTTTCTGTACTTTTGGGGTATATTCAGCAAGTTTTTGCCTATGGCTGTGTCTTGAAGTGTTTTCCCTATCTTTTCCTCCAGAAGTATCACAATGCCAAGTTTTTCATTATGATCTTTGATCTGTTTTGAACTGATTTTTATACAATGTGAGAGAGAGGGATCTGGTTTCAGTCATCTGCATGGGGATATCCAGTTCTTCTAGCACCATTTGTTGAAGAGAGTATCTTCTCCAACTTGTATTTGTCACCGTTGTCAAATATCAGGTGGCTGTAAGTGTATCAGCTTATTTATGGATCATCATTCTGTTTCATTTGTCTATGTGGTTGTTTATGTGCCAGTACCATGCAGCTTTAGTTACTATAGCTTTGTAGTTTGATTTGAAATCAGGATTTGTGATGCCTCCTACATTACTCTTTCTGCTCAAGATCGCTTTAGTGATTCAAGGTCTTTTGTCTTTCCATATAAATTTTAGGATTGTCTTCTGTATTTCTATGAAGAATGTCATTGAGATTTTGTTGGGGATTGCATTAATTCTGTAGATTGTTTTTGGCAATATAGCCATTTTCACAATATTGATTTTTCATGAGCATGAGAGATCTTTCCACCTGGTATTATCTTTAATTTCTTTCTTCAGCACTTTAAAGTTTTCATTGGAGAGATCTTTCACCTCCTTCGTTGAGGTTTATATGTAGGTATTTTATTTGTTTTGAAGCAATTGTGAATGAGATTGTTTTCATGGTTTCTTTCCCTTCCTAATAATTATTGGTATAAAGAAAAGCTCCTGATTTTTATATATTGACTTGATATCCTGATATTTTGCTGAAGGTGCTTATCAACTTTAATATTTTTCTGGAAGAGTCTTTAGGGACTTTTACATATAAGCTTATATCATCTGCAAGCAGGAAAAATTTGACTTCTTTTCCTATTTGGATCCCTTTTACTTCTTTGCCTTGTCTTATTGTTGTGGCTAATATTTCAATTATTACATTGAACAGCACTGGCAATAGTGCACACCCTTGTCTTATTCTTGATTTTAGGGAAAATGGTTTCCTTTTTCCCTCATTTAGTATGATGTTGGCTGTAGGTTTTTCATATATTGTCTTTATTATGTTGAGGTATGTTTCTTCAATACCTAGTTTCTTCAAGGCTTTAATCATAAAAAAAGTTGAACTTTGTTGGTAGCCTTTTCTGCATCTATTGATAGGATCATGTCATTTCTGTTTCAGAGTCTATTTATATGCTATATTACATATATTGTTTTGCATATGTTGAACTGTACTTTCATCTCTGGAATTAAACCAACTCGATCATAATATATGATTTTTTAATGTGTAGTTGTGGTAGATTTGCAAGTATTTTATTAAGGACTTTGGCATCTAGTTTCATCAAGGAAATTGGTCTATAGATTTGCTTTTTTGATGCATTCTTATCTAGTTTTGCTATCAGGGTGCTACTAACTTCATAGAATAAGTGTCATGGTTCTTCCCCCATTTGTATTTTATGGAATAATTTGAGGAGCATCGGAATTAGTTCTTCATTAAAGGTCTTGTAGAATACAACAGTGAATCCATTCAGAGTTGGGCTTTTCTTTCTTAGGAGACTCCATTACTGCTTCAATCTTGCTGCTCATTATAGGTCTGTGAAAGTTGTTTATATACTCTTGACTTAATTTTGGCAGGCCATATATGTCTAGGAATTTATCCATGTTGCCTATGTTTTCCAGTTTTCTGAAATATAATTTTCAAAGTATTCCCTAATGATTCTCTGGATTTCAGTGGTATCTGTTGCAATGTGCCCTTTACAACTCAAATTTTCTTATTTTTATCCTGTTGTGGAGATGATTTTACTTTATTTTATAGTAACTGAAAATATCTTTGTAATTATGATGTGCTTATATGAGATAGATGAAGAATTCCATTTACCTATTCTTTACTCAAAGAGAAACACCTGGTCCTCCATAAAATGATGGAAAATGAAAGCACACTGATAAGCTTCAAGCAAACATAAAAATTTTAAGATATATTAAGTTTCTGTTAATTTTTTTAAAAAATTAGAAAAATGTTCCAATCTACAGTAGTAAAACCAGAGCTATAGTAGGTGTAACTGATATACCGTCACTATGTTTCACCAATTTTAATGTTCTACCAGAATTTTTATCTCTCACTACATATATACAATATACATATATGCGCATGTATGGATATGTTTAAGGAACATCTGATAGTAAGTTGGGAAGCTTGTAACATTTTACCTCTAAATACTCCATCCAGCATCTCCTAGTTAACTCTAATTTTCTTAATTTGACTCTTCTCTCTTTCTTTTGGTTAGTTTGGCTAATGGTTTATTGATCTTATCTATTCAAAGAGCCAGCTCTTTGTTTCATCAATTCTTTTTATTCCTTTCATCTCCATTTCATTAATTTCTGCTCTGATCTTCATTATTTCTTTGTATCACCTGGTTTTGTTTGTTCTCCTTTTTCTAAAAGTTTGAGGTATATGATAAGTTATATGTTTTAGCCAGCTCTAATTTTTTATGTAGGCACTCATAGCTATAAACTTCCTTCTTAGAACTGCCTTTGCTGCATCTCACAGGTTCTGTAGGTTATATTTTCCTTTTCATTTGATTCTAAGAATTTTTTATTTCTTCTCTGATTTCTTTAAGTACTCATTGATCCTTTAAGAGTGGATTTTTCATTCTCCATATATTGGAATAACTTCTGTACTTTCTCTTGCTGTTCATTTCTAGTTTTATTCCATTATGGTCTGATATGGTACATGAAATTATTTTTATTTTTTGTATTTGTTAGGACTGATATATGGCCTAAGATATAATCCATTATAGAGAAAATTTCATAGGCTGCTAAGAATGTATATTTTGTAGCTTTTGGGTGGAATATTCTGTAGATTTCTATTAAGTCCATATGATCTATTGAGGTAGTTAACTCTGAAGTTTCCTTGTTGATTTTTTTTGTCTGAATATTCTATGTATTGATGAGAATGGGGTATCAATGTCACCCAGTGTTATTGTATCTGGACCTATCTGTCCCTTTAAGTCCAGTAGTGTTTTTTTTTTAAGGATGTTGGGTGCATAAATGTTCGGTGCATATATTTACAATGGTTATACCTTCTTGATTGACTGTCCCATTTATTGATATGTACTGACATTCTTTGTCTCTTTGGACTAGTTTTAACCTGAAGTCTATTTTGATATAAGGATGGTTACTCCTTCTTTTTCTTTCTTTCTTTTCTTTTCTTTTCTTTTCTTTTCTTTTCGGCTTCCGCTTTCTTGGTCTATCAATTTCAGCCCTCTCATTTTCAATTTATGAGTGTCATTGGCATTGAAATATGTTTCTTGCAGACAATAAATGGTTGGATTTGCTTTTTCCAGTCTACAAATCTTTGTCTTTTAATTGGAGAGTTAAGATCATTTATATTTATGTTTATTATTGAGAGAGTTTTGGTGGCTTTTGCAATTGTTTTGAGTGTTTTCCTGGCTGTGCAATATACTATTTATTGTTTCCTTTCTCCCTTGTTTATACTCAGAGTTTGCTGGAATTTTGAGTTAGACATGACTGATTCTTTCCTGGTTATCTTTAGTTTGTCTGGTCATTCTGTGTAGTTTATTCTTTCTTGTGTACTTGTGGTAGACAGTGTCTTTCTTCCTCTTGTATATATAGGGTTCCTTTAAGAATTTTGTGCAGTGCTGATTTGGTGGTCATGTATTGTTTTACTGTGTGCTTATCTTGGAGTGTCTCTATTTCCCCATCAATAATAAATAATAACTTTGATGAATATAATAATCTTTTCTGGCAATTATTAATTTCAAGGCTTGAAATATATCATTCTATCATTTCCTAGACTTTAGGATTTGTGCTGAGAAGTCTGATGTAATTTTGATGGGTTTTCCTTTGGAAGTGAGTTGATGTTTTTCTTTTTTAAGTTTTAATATTATTACATTTTTTGTTCTTTAACCTTCACACTTTTATTATTATTTTTATTATTATGTGTCATGGGGAGTTTCTCTTCTGGGCACGATGATGTTCTAAATGCATCTTCTGGCTGAATGTCCATTTCTTTTCCACGATTTGGGAAATTTTCTGGTATAACTTCACAAAGTTTTAAATGCCTTTAGTTTTTATCTCAAGTCATTCTACCCTATGGATTCTTAGGTTTGGTCTGTTGATCATGTCCCAAAGTTCTTGAAAATAGTGGTCATTTTCCTTTACTTTTTTCTTTATTGAAATCTGAATGTAGTATTTCTTCAACCTTGTTATCCATCCCTGATATTCTAAATTCTGCTTCTTCTGTCTACTGGTGATGCTTTCTATTATATTTTTTATTTGGTTAATTGGGCTCTTCTTTTCCAACATTTCTGCTTTGTTTGTTTGTTTGTTTTTTGTTTTCAAATCTCCATTTTCCTGCTGAATGTCTCATCCATTTTCCTGGCTTTTCTTCTACATTGATGAATTTCTTCATTAATTTGTTTGTTTGTGTCCTCTTTGAAGTCACTGATCATTTTTATAAGGAGATAATTAGGTTTTTGTCTGAGATTTCAACTGTTTCAGTATCTTTGGATTTTTTGATTAAAGAATTATGGTCTTCTGGAAAAATTTTGCCTTAAATTTTTATGTTTCTTGTAATTCTGATTTGTGATTTATGCATATTTAGGGGTGGATATAACTTCTGGTTTTATTTGAGGGCCTTGATATAAAAATCTCCAGTGCCACTTCCAGAAAGGAAGAAAAACCACTATAAAAGGTACAATACCTGACCAAACTTGATGTAGAAATACACTTAAATTCTCTTAAAGCCAAGTGCTGTACCACCAATGCTTATGGTTTAAAGAATGGCAGTAATAATATTATAGAATAGGCTATGAGTTACAAAATACCTAGGTGAAGGTACAAGAAGTATTGCCTGAAGTAAAGGAGGAGCCACAGAAAGGGGAGACAGAAGGATGCTTCAAGTAACAGAAGTAACAGAGAGGAAAAAGATCTAGAAAGAAAATAAATGTTATGGAGAGGAACGAGAAGGAGCTAGAGATTAAAAAAGTTTGCATGATAAAGAAAAAGATATAGGTATACATAAACTGAGCAATAAGAAGTATTAAGCCTAAAAAATTTAAAGTATAGTATATAGAAAAAGAGGTACACCTGTAGAAAAAGATTTAAAAAACTAAAAAAAAAAAAGATAAACATTACGTTAGAAAAAGGGAAACAAGAAAATGAAAATGAATAATGAAAAGAGGAGAGGGAAGGCAGAAAAAGAAGGGGGGATTGACATCAACTTGCGCCACTGCAGCTACAGGGTCTCTGGAAGCTGAGGCAGGAGGACTTGAACCCCATGCCAGAGGCAGCCTGTACAATTCAACGTGATCCTGTCTCCAAAGAAAAACAAGAAAAAGGCTAGGGGTACCACACTGTGGCACAGCACTTACCCCATGCAAAGCCCTGGTTTAAATCTCTAGCACAGCACAGCAGGAAAAGAAAAAACAAAAAAGAAGAAAATTACTAGAGGGGCTTCTTTTTGTGGTCACTAATAGGTGGAGGTGGCTGGGATTTAGCTCAGTTGGTAGAGCTGCACTCTGTAGTCTCTGAAGTCCCAGGTTCGATTCCCAGCACCAGAAAAATGGGAGAAGGACATAGCAATCTACTCCTGAGGCAATCCTGAAACTATCAGCCATTAAAAACCCCATGAGGTTCGCTATGTGTCAGACAGGACTTGATGGCACCTAACAACAAGAACAACAATATGTGGAGATGGTGGTCAGTTGAATATGGGGTCTTTTTATCTAACCACAGCTCAGTTGACTGTGTCTGTGGTTCCCCGCAGGAGATAGAGTACTCTCCTTTCCCCAGGGGGTGAGGCTTGCTTCTGAGCAACTTTCTCAAGCCTCTTGTGCATGAACCTCTCAGCCTGTTAGAGTCCCATTTCCTCCCTTCCTGAAACTGTCTGCTGCTGCTGTGTAGAATGCTGGGACTGTGGCAGGTCACCCCCAGGTTTTCTACCAGTGATAATTCTTGTTTTCAGTCCCCCAGGGTAGCTCAGTTTCACACAATAGGTTTCCTCTCCAGATGGTACCAGGTCATGGCCCTCTAAGACATGGACTGTGGGAAAGAGGGTCACTTTGCTAATGTTGAACTCCTCCAGGCAGAAAGAGCCACTGGCTCATTAAGTCTTTGGAAGAGTTCAGGGCCTTCAAGGACTGTGGACTTGTCTTATGGGACTGCAAGTCTGATGGCCATTGCTGGCTGGCTTATCTTTTTGGATGAAGGCTCAATTTCCCCTCCCCCACAGGAAGCTGTGGTGGGAAATGTGTCCTGATCAATCCCTTTCACTTTCCAGGTCTGTTCTGCAACCTGGGAGCATCTCACAATTTCCTCTGTGGTTTCTGTGCTTTTCCAGCCTTCTTTCTTTGCAAAAAAGCCCATTCCTTCCTATTCTAACTTCTTTATTTTACCATGTCACATGGAGGCTGCCTTCAATGTGCCATCTTAAACCTGCAAATCCTTGGCCTGCCTTTTTTAAGTAAAATTTCATTGGAGCCCTTTAGCATTAGTTTCCTATGGTGATTGTAACAAAGTTTCACAAATGTGGTGGCTTAAAACAGCACACATTGATCCCTTTTAAGCTCTGGGAGGTTGGAGGTCCAAAATTAGTCTTATTACGACAAGATCAAGGTGTAGGCAGACCCACTCTCCCTCTTGACTTTCTAAGAAGCTTGTCTACTGAAGCTCATTTACCTTTTCTAGGTGTTCAGTAGCATTCCTTGGATTGCTTGGAGTGTGACCCTTTCCTCCATCTTTAACACCAGCAGCATAGATTTTTACTCAAATTGGCTCAATAACTTTTGTCTTTGTGGTCAAATTTCTCTCTGCCTCTCTCTTTAAGGACACTTGGGATTACTTTCAAGGTTTCCCCCGATGATCAGGGTAATCTGTCTATTGCAAAATTTTAATTTAGTTATATTTGCAACATGCCTTTTCCCTGATAAAGTAATATTCATATGTTCCAATATTAGGACCGGGGTATTTTTGGGGACTGTTACTGAGTGCACCACACCAGATATGCTCATTTGTTTGGGTGTTGCCCATGGTTACTTTCTTGCTATAGTGGCAGGCTGAATACTTGTTACAGAGACCATATAGCTCACAGAGTCTAAAGATGTCTACAAGTAGTACTCTGTAGAAAAAAAATTGCAGTACCTTGTTCTAAATAAAGAAGCAGAGTCTCTAAAATGATAAACCACTGAGAATGGAAAAAATTAAGTCACAGATCACTCAGAACAAATTTAAGTCAAAGTTCTTCATGTTTGGCTGGTCAAAAGTAGTACAATCGCCACATTTTTTCAAACAGCAAAGATTTCCTGTCCCTGCTTCACATGACTGAAATTTTTATTCTGATCCTTTGGAGAAAATGTTTCTGCATGATTAAAAGCAAAACACTACTTGATGTAGTAAAACACTACGATGTTGTATACAAAGCTGGATTGATGCTATGTACATGCCAACAGTTTCCAAATGAACTTTCCTAAATCAAGTAAATTGTAAAGTGAAGCTCATGCTTACACAAAAGTCTTTTTCATGCTTCTTTCTCCTTATTTTTGTTTAAACTAGCACCCTGTGGACCCACATCATATCAGTTCTTTCTTTGTAGAAGTGGAAATTTAGATTTCAGGTTTATGTAATGTTTGTACTACAAATATCACCATAATTGCCAGAGAAGTATACAAAACCTCTGGGAAGATAGTGCTGTTTTGCAAACTATAGTTTTCATAGTATTATAACAATATTGTCAGTAAACATATAATTATAATGAGCCTCCAGTTTTCCAATACTGGCAAAATAATATGCAGTTTTTTCCATAAAGAAAGTGATTTATGTGGCTGAGTTCCATGAGCAATGCTAAGAAGTACACAAATTATTGAATAGTTAGACTATGGTATGGAGAAAATAAAGGCAACTTTTTCTTAAAATTCTGTTCATGCATTAGCCACTTTGGGTTTGACTTCCTGCTAGTTCTTATCTTTTCAGTTAATGACAGTTTAGGAGTAATAGCCTATATAGTAATGCACTGTGTAACAATGTTGTAGTCCATGAAAGACTACATACAACGGTGACTGTACTGCCTAGCTGGGTATGTGGTAGACTTTACTGTCTAGTGTGGTGTAACTATGCTTTTCAGTGTTCGTATAATGATGAGAACAACTAATAGTGCATTTCTCAGATTGTACCCACGTTGTTTAGTAATGCACCATTTTACTTATGTGCTGCTTCTCCTGGGCCAGGTACCAATGCAAATGTTTTCACAAATGTTGAGGTAGTCAATCCTATCAACCAGAGCTATTGTTAACATGTTACAGAAAGGAAGTGGAGGAAAAGAAAGACCAAGTGACTCAAACAAGATCACCACTAAATAACATAGGACTAAGAATTTGAAGCCAAGAATATAAAATCCATGCTCTTAACTACGACATTGAACTATCTCCCTCATGTGTATTTATACCAACAGGCACCTGATCTCTGAGATATGCAGAAGACATTAAATAGAGTAGTATCCAGAAAATTTTTCTTCTGGAAGTTTCTGAAAGTTCCATAAGGAAACATTATATGTTATTATACTAGAATACTTATAATTTATTTCAGATTTAAGTTATTAATTTTAGACTTTTACTCAGCAGCTTTCAATCTTGGCTATACATGAGAATATCCCAGGGATCTGTAAAAAATATCAACATCTGGCTCCACTTCAGGCCAATTAAGTTAAAATTTCTGAGGATGGGTCCCTGGATGTTGGTGTTTGGAGAGAGCTCTCCAGGTGTCACTATCATGCAGCTAGTGTTGGGAGCCCACTACAGGCTTTAACATGCTTTGTCGATGTAGTTCTGAGGCTATATATTGTTGTTGTTGTTGTTGTTGTTGTTGTTGTTGTTAGGTGCTGTCGCGCTGTGTCCAACTCATAGCAACCCTCATAGGGTTTTCAATGGGTGATTGTTTCAGGATTGCCTTGGGAGTGGATTGCCATGTATATGTAAATCCTTATAAATCAGCATTCAGAGCTAGAGGTGAGGGAAACCTGGTGCATTTGGATAAATGCTCTTATGTTTTGGATTCAATAGAAACCTCTTTCAGAGCCAGCATTGTAAGACTTTTAACATATTGTCAACATTAATGAACCAGCTCCATGGAAAGAGATGGGAGAAATTCCTTCTTGTGGAGATTCCAAATCTTTCAATGCCTGCCAACCTAGAAGTAAATGCTACTCCACTGGATTCACCTTGCTAATATGCACCAGCCTGTTCCTACTCAACATACTGCGTGATCTGTTCATTCTATCTTAAAGAAAGAAATGTCTTCTAATTCATAATAAGAGAACAAGGATTTGGGTAAATATTGCCGAAAGTCTGATTATAGATACAACACTGAAAAGATCAGCAGACCCTATTTTATTTCAAGCTATCTTAAGATCCAGCAATGACATAAACTTAAGCATTTTTTTCCCATGATAACGGAACAAGCTTCAAGTAGTCTAGCCATAGATGATGTATGGTAAAGCCGTTAGGGCTCATTAGCACAGTACAACAGGCTTGTTAGATACAGATGATGCTGAGATTTTCCTGTAATCCAGACCCCCTCCTTCCCATACACAGACTGAAAGACGTCAGCTGGATGAGTTTTCTAGTTTATTAATGGCAATGAAAGGAATTACTGCATATGAATGTATAAAAATGCAACTAGACTTTTCTCAGAATTCAGAGTTATTTTGTTTATTAATTCTAGGAGAAAGAAATATTGGGAGGAGAAGTGATGTTAAACAGTGTTACTTTCTTTTATCATTTCTAATCATGAATCATAGAACCTTGTGGCGGCTGGCTGGATATCTGTGTAAATTCCAGGGGTGTTCTTTGCTTTTGTCCTTGGAGATGCCCTAAAGTGGGTAGTTTCATTTGACAGCATCCTGGACTATTGAAGGAACTAAGAGAAAAAGTTGCCAAGATGATTTAATAGATCTTTTATGTTTCCTATTCTTTTTATTGGGTGGAACTAGGAAGCACACATTCAGAAATGGACCTTGTCTTCAATGGTTAATGGAAGATGCCCTTGTTTTTACACACTTGGTTTAAATAACCTTTCATGCATAAATTTCCATCATTGTGAATAAGTAGAAAAGTCAAAGGAGAGCAGAAATGCTGGGAATATTGCCAGAAGTTAAATGTGACCATAATAGCTCTTGGAGATGGGACCATTGGACACTGTAGAATTCTTTGAACAGAATGCTAGGTTTGTGCCAAAGGGTCTCTCTTCCAAACTTTCCTCATCTCTCAATACTTATTTACCTGATCTTTTTTGGAATGGAACTGACAAGCATCTCCTTCATGGTCATCAAAACTTTGGCATTTTCCAGAATACATTTTAGATTAGGGTTGGGACACATCAAAATCATGTCTTTTGATATGGGGATAGTTAGAGGCTGCATGACTTTTTTGTTTTGTTCTTACAACACTAATTCTAGGATATGGATAAGATAGTTTCTCACAGAGTTTTCTATCATGGTGGAATGTGCTTGAAATTTTGTGAAAAGAATAGTCATATGCATTACTGAACTATAGCAATACTCTTACATACATTTAGTCCATCCAGAAAAACTCCCTACATAACAATGAGCTCTGTTTTTCTTTCACATCACACACTCTCAACTGTTGTTTATCATTTAATAATCTTATCAAAGCTTTTGACTCATTATTTTCCTTTTGAATTTGTTTTAATTGACACATAATAATTACACAAATTTATGGTGTACAACATGATATATAAATACATGGTGGGGGGGGAATGTCACACAACTATCTTAAATTGTACTTCCTAACAAATATAAAGCAATTGGATATAAATGACAATGAAAAGGTGGATTTTGAGATTATTTACATTGTGATAGAGAAGTACAACTTATCAGAAGAAATGAGCATGTGTTTTAGATGGAAGGAATGATCTCAACAAAAGAATAGAGGAGATTAGGACACCTGGAAAGAAATCAAAGAGTAGACACCATTTCTTTGTGAAGAACATTCAAAACCCTTTCTTTTAGTTATTTTAACTATACAATAATTTATAAATATACAATAAAAATATAACAAATTATTGGTAATGATAATCATTCTAAGGTGCTGTACAACACCAGAACGTCTTCCTCTTATCTAACTGTATTTTTGAACATGGTAACCAACTGTTTTCAGTCTTCTCCTCTCCCTAACATTCTTAGGCCCTGGAAACCTCTATTATCTTCTCTAATTCTATGAATTCATTTTTTTTTACCTTCTACATGTGAGACAGAACATGCAGAACTTCTCTCTTTCAGTGCCTGGCTTATTTCACATAGTATAATGTCCAATTTCATCCATATTGCCACAAATGGCAGGATTTCTTTCTTTTTTATGATTTAATAATATTTGCTGTCCTGTGAAGGCTTTTGTGTTGCTGTAACACTGAAAGCTATGCTATTGGTATTACAGATACTAGCAGGGTCACCTATGATGGACAGGTTTTAGTTGAGATTCCAGACTAAGACAGAATAGGGAGTAGGTCCTGGTAGCCTACTCCTGGCACAATTATCCACTGAAAACCCTATAAATAGCAGAGAAGCAGTGTCAGATACAGTGCAGAAAATGAGATCCCCAGGTTGGAAGACACTCAAAAGACTACCAGGGAAGAGTTGCCTCTTCAAAGTGGAGTCTATCTTAGTGACAGAAATGGAGTAAAGCCCCAGGAACCTCCATTTGTTGATGTGGTATGACTCAAAATAAGGAATAACTTTAACCATCTATTAATAATTGGAATGTGGAATGTACATAGTATGAATCTAGGAAAATTAAAAATCTTCATAAAGGAAATGGAGCACATAAACATTGACATTCTAGGTATCAGTGAGCTAAAATTCCATGGCCTGGTGTGGTGGCCATGGTGTGGTGGCCTGGTGTGGTGGTTATAATCCCATCACTTGGAAAGTTGAAGCAAGATGGTAGAAAGTATGAGATTAGGCTGGGCTACATAGTGAGAACCTGTCTCCAAATAAATAGATGAGTAAATAAGTAAATAAATAAATACAATTAAAAATCTGTAGCAAAGAGAACTACCTTGCCTTCCAAAAGAATCACAGTTGCTTTTTAAGAGTAGTTATGATGAAGCTCTTACCAAAATCATTAGTGGCTGAATAGATTTCTATCTACAGGTCATTAGAATTGCTTGTTAAAAATAACAAGTGGGTGTTGGGATTATAGGCATGTACGACTGCTCCTGGCTTTTCTTATTTATTCTTGGTATTTGACTTACAGAAGAATCTGAGAGCTAGAAAACATTATATTAGGATAAGTATTTATATAATTTAATAGTATTTCATACACAGAACTCATATTTGTGCATGAAAATAAAGTTCTGGTCATTCAAATTAATCTGGCTTTCCCTGAAAATATGTACTTATGTATAAAGAAAAAAAAAGATTTCCTACTCATAAACTACACTGCTTTATCCTTTTTATTTTAAGGTAATATACAAATCTCCCCAGTTACATAGATAATATTGAGTGTCCATATATTTAAAAAGTCCATTTGCAAGTCCTTTATACTAGACTTTGAATTATGATAAATTAAAAAACTTTCTATTTGGA
Organism: Pedetes capensis; assembly: GCA_007922755.1. NCBI lineage: Eukaryota > Metazoa > Chordata > Mammalia > Rodentia > Pedetidae > Pedetes > Pedetes capensis. Next base: position 34,185 of record VMDO01014285.1, on the reverse strand, counting down.
CAAAATAGAAAATAATAATATACACAATTCTAAAATTTTCAAAATAAGGTAATAATAATAAGGTAATGTAGCCTATTCATAAAAGTGGTTAGACTAAGAAAATGATATATCTAGTCTGAAGCGATAGCACCCTGGCATCTTATCCTACTTGATCTCAGAAGCTAAGCAGGGTCAACCTGGTTAGTCCTTGGATGGGAGACTACCTGGGAATACCAGGTATTGCAGGCTAGGGAAAAGGACCTGACAATCCACTCCTGAAACAAGTTGCCATTGAAAACACTATGAATAGCAGAGCAGCACTGATAATAGTGCTGGGCATGACACAGTGTCAGAAAGTGTTTCATTCTGTTGTATATGGGGTTGCTATGAGTTGGATATGACTCAATGGTACCTAATAATAACAAAACAATAGTAAGAAATGTTGTTGCCACTCTGTGAAAGAAAGAAAAACTAGTTAGAGTACAATGAAGATACACAAACCATAATTCTCATTATTCTTCCTATTTTCTCCTGGTTTAGGTTTAATATCAAGTACTTCCAAAGCTTTTGATAGGTGATCTCCTTATACTGACAGATCTGAGTGACCCATACTCAGTAAGGTAATCTTGCATAATATTGTTGAGTTCATTTACATGATTGTCATAATGATTCATATGATTGAGAAATCATTTCATTTCTTCATGATTAGTCTCCAGCAGGGAAATGGTGTCAGATGGACCTGGACTTTTTTTAGATGACTCTGCAACATCCTTTGACAATTCCACATGTTTCAGAAGAGTGAGTCTTTGAATTTGAATATAAAATGTCCCCCAAAGGCCGTGTGTTTGAATGCTTGGTTCCCACATTGTCATGCTGTGTTGGAATGCTGTGGAATTCTAGGAAGTGGTACCTAACTTGAAGAAGAAGGTCATAGGGTGTAGCCTTTGAAGATAATACCCAGCCCAGTTCCCACCACAACGTCTCTCTGCTCCTGATTGGTCATGATGTGAACTCCATGCCTTCCCACCATGATGGACTAAAATGCTATGGACCATGAGCTAAAAACATCTTTCCTCCCATAAATTGTTTGTGTCAGGTATTTTGTCATGGTGACGCAAAAGCTAACACAGTGACTGTTTATTGATGTTGTTGTTAGGTGTCACCAAGTTGGATCTAAATCCTGATGACCCTGTGTGAAACTGAATGAAACAATAGCCACCACTGTCCCATGCACACATGTTTATTTGCATGCATTATGTTTCTTCTCATTTTGAGTTGTACCACATCAGCCAAAGGAAGTCCCAGGGGCTTTACTCCATTCCCATCATTAAGGTCAACTTTACTTTGAGGAGGAAGCTTTTTCCCAGGTGTTTCTTGAATGCCTTCCATACTGGGAGACTAATTTCCCAGCACTATATTTTAGGGTGTTCTCTAAGATTTATAGGGTTTCCAGTGGCTAATTGTGTTGGGAGTGGGCTGCTGGGTCCTTCTCCCTGGTCTATGTTAGTCTGGAAGCTCAGCTGAAACCCGTCCACTATGGGTGGCCCTGCTGGTGTCTGAAATATCACTGGCATAGCTTTTAGCATCACAGCAACATGCAAACCTCCACACATGATAACCTGACAGACACATGGAGGTGTTTTTTGATGAGGCCATTTCATTTAAGAATTGAATGTGTGAATTAGAGTTCTGGGTTTTTCATATCTTCCATCTGGCCTCACCCTTCCCATCAGACTCATTCCTACTAGACTAGAAAGAAGATAGATATGACTACACATGAGAAGCCTGGTGGTCCAGGAAAGCCCCAAACTGGATGTCCTGAATAGTGAATGCGGTTTTCTATTATTCTCTGCATAAGCGGCCATTTGAATTCCTTGGACCTCAGTTTTGTAAAGGGAAGATGCCCTGTTCCTTTGTTGTTGTTAGGTGGCCTCGAGTCAGATCTGACTTATAGTGACCCTCATAGGGTTTTCAATGGCTGATGGTTTCAGGATTGTTTTCAGGAATGGACTGCCACATCCTTTTCCCATTTTTTGTGGTGCTAGGGATCGAATGTGGTTGTCAGAACGTGTGGAGCAGCACTGTATTAACTGAGCTAAACCCCAGCCCTATGTTGCCCAGGCTGTCCCCAAATTCACGATCCTCCTGCCTCATCTTCCACAGTTTGTTCATTATCGGTATGTGCCACAATAATCGGTCTCTGTTCCTTTACATTAGCTAAATTGGGTTTTTCAGGATCAATGTTCCAAGAGTCTATGACAAAATGGAGGGCTTGTGAATTTCCTGGTGGGTATGTATTCAGATGGGCTATATCTTGTATTTTACTAACTTATCATAACTGATCTAATCTTCCTCCTTGACACTTGCTTTATGAATGATCAGAGGAAGTTAAATTGCAACTTCAGTTTTACTGAGCTGTAGTCCCTTGTAGTTTATATAATACTTTTGGGCTATCTTAGTCTTCTTTGAGTACATGCTTAGGAGTTCAGATTTTCTTCTCCTCTTGTCTACTCCATGTGTATAAAGGAAATGAAGACAACATTTTCTGATTTTTGAGATACCTTATTAATTCTGTTGGTCTCTGGTAAGCTTATATTATTTGTAACCTTGACCAGTGACTAGGAAAGCAAGATTGGCCTTATATGCCATGCACACAGCATTCCAGTCCCCATTGCTGTAGATCTCAGTCCATGGTCCCAGCTATTTGCTACTGAGAGTGACATTCTTGAATATTATGTCTTTTTTTAGTCCTTCTCCCGGGAGATTTCTTCTTGTTCACTTTCTCTGTGGTTTGTTGCTTGGCACATGGAAACTTATATAACCCCTGAGTTGACCAATTATTCTGTGGACATCAGACAGAGAATTTGGGATTATCTGTCTAGTCATCTCTTCCAACTCAACCTAGACATGACTACCAGGAAGTTCTCCAAACAATACCCCAGAAAACACCAGTTATACTTCCCAATGTTAATAGGTTCCCCCCTCACAGAGCAGGGTGCATCTTTTACATATTTTCCCTTATCTAGCCATTGCTTGCCATATTAAAAATAAAGAGGGTCATTATTTTTATTGCAAGAAAATAAAATCTACTGGTGTTTTGCTGCAAATTAAATTGACAGTGTCGACCCTCTTATGGAATTTCTGTGAAGCTGAGTGTTCATCTGGAAGAAATCAGAGTGGGAAGTCTGACTAGAGTAGAGGGTCATAAAATAGAGTCATGAAGTTGCATGGTCATATTTGTCTATCGGGAGAAGAAAATGAACTGGTAAAATGTAAACATATTTTAGAAATCACTTAATTTGAAGGAAATACAAAATGAAAAGGTTTTTTTCCTCTTTTTTATCCTTTTAAGTGGACAAGTCTACTTAAAACGTAAATAGTAAAACCAACTGGCTGTTCAGCTTTGGCTTCAGCAAAGGATAAGAGGCCCTGATACTCCCTCTGAATAGTTGGGGGGGTTGCTTCATCTCAATAGGCCAGTGCCCTCTACTTAATCCCAGGATAGTTAGTACTCAATGATGTTCATAATTATTTATCCTTTTTGATGCTGAAACTGATCACCAGTTATTTGGCTTGATAATACACTATTTTCCCAATGATTGACAGTTAAGAACAACTAACAAAAAGTGTTTATGCATTTCTATTTTTTCCCTAAGAAATTTCATCAGGTTTCATTGTTTTAATTAAGTATTACCTAAAAACTGATGAGTGTAAAATATTTATTTAAATTCTAACTAATCCCTGGGAAGAATTTCTAACTGCCTGCATGTTGGATATTTCTTAGAATGTCAAAAAATTAATGTGCTAGAAACAGAATATCATAGTAAATGGGCAAGTGTTACCTTTTACAATTTGTAGAAATATTAATGCCAATTGTTAGGAAAAATGCTCCTTTTTTCTTTCATAAAACAATCTAAATACTGTTCTTATATTTTACTTTGACAATAATACAAAAATATGGCAATAATTATTATCTACAGCAGTTATAATCACAGATTGGCAATTTATTTCTTTTGTTTCCTGTTTTCCTGTCATTAGTTGAACCTAGGTTTTCTACTAATTATAAAAAAGAACATCCAAAAACTAAATGCATCTCCCATATGAGCTGAATGGATTTCCCTGCCATAAAATGTACTAAAATCATGTGTCCCCAGACACCACTAATTTGTGGAAATCCCATGTTGAAAAAAGTTATTTTCCTCTACCAGCTCTAAACATCAGCATCATCTGTTGCATATGTTCTTTCTTCTGTTTTGAAAACAGAATTTCATTATAAAACCAAATTTAGAAATTTAATATTAAAACCATTAAACTTGGAGAGGTCTCCTTAAGGAGACCTGAAAAGCATTATAAGTAAAAAGGCAGAGAAAACACAAGCAAGTTCATACGTGGAGAAGAACAAACATGGAAAGGAGACATGGTAGATGCTTTCCGGCGTCATTAAGACTATTTGGAGAATAAAGACAATCACTTCAGGTCCCCAGCAGTACACCTGTGGGCAAATAGGAACTCAATTATTATTAGTAATATCACTAATAATACAAATAATGCCAGTTTTAAAATAAAATAATACTATACCTGATAATAACAGCCAATGAACAACCACTTAACTGAGAGCTTAACACATTCCAGATATGTATGGTATAACATTAACCCTTTGATTATCATAGGGACTCATACATCAAAAAGTAAGTGTGTATGACTATGACAGAAAATCAAGAAAATGGTGAAAAAAAGATATTTTACAAACTTATATCATACTTTCCAATTGTTTTTCTGATCATGTCTTGTTTTGTTCATTGTAATGAAGAGTTTCTGGAAATAAAATGCTTATTGTCATATATTTTGAAATTGGTAGTTTAAAGGCTAAAATATGTCCACACAGTAACTCTACAAAATAGATATTATGCTGATTTTTCAGATAAGAAACTATATCCTTTCCCTCCCTGGCACCTTCCTCCCTTACTTGCCCTCAGAAAGACCCAAACAACTGTTGTGTTTTTTCAGCTCAACAAGCATTTATCAGATTTTCCTGATGTGTAACACAATGATTTTACAGCTGGAAAGTTTCCTTTTTTCTGTAGTTAGGAGGGCAGACAAAGAAAGAAAGAAAAATGAATGAAAGGAGAGAGAATAAAAGTAAGTTCAGGAAAAGGAAAGTAAAAATGGAGAGAAAAGGAAAGGAAGAAAGAAAGGACTGATTGGATTAACATGGAAATACCACTTTGCAAGGTAAATCCACAGCTCATGTAAATGGTAGTCAATTGTTAGGCTGAGTTGACTTGGAGGTTTGGTTCAATTGACAGTTAAATGGTGATTGGGAATTTACCAATGGAATTGTGATTAACTTTTAATAAGTAACTAAGGATGGTAACTCTTCTTCCTTGCTTACATTTTTTAGCACCCCAACTGAGAGGTCTGTGAGGTTCTTGAGAGCCATTGAGTAAACACATGGTCCCAAGTTCTAGGCCTGCACAATAAGTCTCAGAAGTCTGAGAATTGAGTAGTGCTGAAAGGTAAAGACCATGAATCCCTCAGTCCTGGGCTTCCCATAGGCCTCCACATCAGTGGCCTTTGCCTTTGTGACACGTTCGTTCAGGCACTAATGCATTGGTGGCTATGCTCTGACTCCAAAACTTTGCCTTAGCCTGCTCCACTATGGAATTCTCCTCCCAAATTATGATGAGTTTACCAGCTGTGCAGTCATTTTCTTACTATACTGTAATTGCTATTTAGTGTACCTCCTTCATCTCCTTTTTAAAGGATTTTAATATTGAAGGCTTATTTTCTTTTTTATCTAGCCAAGTTTTCTTTCCATTGCTTTCAGCTTTATTGTCTTTAGAAAAGCCTTTAAATTCTATGGCAGAGCACTAGGGGAAATGAGGCAAGAAGCAGAGAATATAGTACCAGAAACCAGCCCAAAGTTAATTCCTACACTGCCACTTTGGAGTGGATGTCTGTCTGATTCTAGAGTTTCATCTGGACACGTGTGATGAAATGATTTGTGACTGACTGGAAAGGAGTTAGAAATTTTAGGTGTCCCTCTACAAAACAAGGTGAGAAGGTGCTCTCTATAGGAGCTGGAGTGCCATAGGGGCAAGAGATGTATTTCCCTGAATCTCAGGGGCTCTTTTGTGGGCTCTTAGAGAACATCCTTGTTCCTGCTCTTCCTGGTAGTACATGCACACGCCTACCTTTGATAACAAAGGGCAATGGGAGGAGAGGAAGTAGCTGAGCAAGGTCAGGGTAAAAATTATGGCTGAGAAGTATACTATCATGTCAGATCTGATGGAGAGTTCCTCTATCCTACTGTGATCTCACAGCATGCAGTGAACTCAGGGTGGATGATATAACCTGTGAATTTTATTGTAAATCATAATATACCTTCCTTAACAATTTCAAATATCTACTCTTTTGCTTCCTGGCACTCACATAAATGTGGGGAATTCCATATCCTTTTACACACAAATAAATGAAAGAAAAGCCTATTTCCCTTAATGCAATAAAGGTCAATTTTAGTGTCATAGGCTTGGGTCCTGTGAAGCATGGTCCTGAATTGCTCCCTGGGTGGGAAAATTCAAGTCAGTTCAGAAAAAGTTTGAAGAAGAAAAAAAAAGTCATATATTCTAACATTTTCAAAGAATTAAGTTGGTGAAAGGTACTTGGTTTAAAGATCTTAAAAGTTAAGTTTTTCTCCCAAGAATATATATATATATATATATATATATATATATATATATATATATATATATATATATATATATATATATATATCCAAAGATGGTAAGCATGCTCACCTCTCATAGTCTTAAATTGCTAGACATTAGAAACAGGATTTTTGTTTTTAGGTGGCAATTATCTGTTACCATTTACTCTGGTTTCTGTGCTAGCTGGCAACATGGGAGACCCTATTCATCAGGCATGTTTTTCTTTAACTAAGGAAGATTGATCTCTAAACTGGCAATAGTTATTTTCTGGAAGAAGACTGTTTACCATCTTTTTAAAAGAACTGATTTTTCTTTTATAACAATGAATTTGATTAGGAAATGTAGAATATCTAAGTTATATCTTTCCTGCTAGTAGTAGAGCCTGTGACTCTATTCTCATTCTGTCTCCAGAAGAGGCAGAACAGCAGGTCACCATCAACAACTTCACATAATTACTGGAGGTTATTAAGTCATTCATCAGTGTGGGTCTTTAGCCTACTTTGGAACAATCATTGTAATACTCATATGAAATCATAGCTTTGAATACAAGTCAAGGGTGTTAATTTATTTCATTTGACTCTCCACCCTAGCTGTCAGCATTTGCATCTTAAAGTGACAGGATCATAGAGGACCACATGAACTCTGAAAAAGTAGACACTCTTTGATGCTTTCCCTCCTTCAACCACAAACCACTTTCCTGAAGAGATGAAACAAAAAAATAGGATCGATAAATGGGAAAAAAGAAATCATCCCAAGACTGAAGTAACTTTAACGGAGGTCATGCTTGAGAAATTTAGCCATGAAAAGTTGGCTGTAAGAATCTTTCCTGAATTGCTCCCTGGGTGGGAAAATGCAAGTCAGTTCAGAACAAGTTTGAAAAAAAAAGAAAAGAAAAGAAAAGAAAAGTCATATTTTTCTAACATTTTTCAGAGAATTAAGTTGGTGAAGGGTACTTGATTTAAAGCTCTTAAAAGTAAGTTTTTCTCTCAAGAACACACATATTGATCCAAAGATGGTAAACATGGTGATTTCTCATAGTGTTAAATTCCTAGACATTAGAGACAGGACTTTTGTTTTTAGGTGGCAATTATCAGTTACCTTTTACTCTGGTTTCTGTTGAAACTACCTAACCTAAAGTTAGCTGAGCAGGTATTTTCAAAAGTCATACATTCAAAAAAATGGACTCACCTTGTGAAATGTGGATTGACATCATCCCTCTTTCATTCCTTCTTACTCCTGATGTGCTATTCCCTGTCTCTTCTCCATGTCCACCCCCAAGAGTGATCTCTGCCTTTCTCTTCCAGGAATTCTTATAACAATTGAACACGTTGGGTAAAGGAATTATCAGGCAGTGCATTACATCCTGACTTGTTTCCATGTATACAGTGTTCTGTAAAGTAAAGGAAGAAGAGAATAGAAGCAAGTTCAAGTGTTAGATCAGCCCCGGTGTTTATATCTCTTAGACTCTGAGTTGTTTTTGACTTTTGTCATTGCCTTTTGATTTTGTACCAATTTACTATAAAGTTATAAATGCATTCTAGATTGGAATTTGATAATTTTAATTTAATGGCACTAAGCAATATCATTTGGATTTGAAATAGCCCATTATCTGTGATGAAAATCCATGACTGGTGCTAATGTGATGTGGTCAGTTTATAATTTCATCAAGATGCTAATTTTCAAATATAGTGGAAGAAGGAATATTTTCATCTCACTGTGACAGATTTATAGGAAATGACAATGATTTCTGTAGCCCTGCAAAATAATGTCAGTTTCCTAATTAACATTATTTTATTAACCATCTTTTGCTAAATAATAGAAGTAAAATTTCTTTTATTATCAAAATAATTCATGAATAAAAATCATGATCTAAGGTACACTCATATTTCTGAAATTGTCTTTTGCAAAAATGTTATTTCTATTGACAGGTCAAAATGAAATTTTCAAAGCTTTTTAAATTTTAATCATTAGAAGCTGATCTTACATTTTATTATGTGTTTTAAAAATCCAATGCTAAAGATAGCATAAATAATTCCAGAGATTGTTGTTGTTGTTGTTATTAGGTACTGTCGAGTTGGTATTCAACCCATAGTGGCCCTATGTACAACAGACAAAACACTATGTCAGTGCTTCTCTGTTATTCATAGGATTTTCAATGGCGGATTGATTTTTGGGTTGCAGGGTCCTTCTCTCAAGCCCACAGTATCTGGTGTTCACAGGCGGTCTCCCATCCAAGTACTAACCAGGCCTGATCCTGCTTAGCTTCTGAGATCTGACGAGATCAGAGGCCACAGTGCTACCTAAGGCTGTAGGCTCCCAGAGATTACTAAGTACATGACTGCAAAAAATATAAATGATCAAAAACTAAAAGGAACAAATGGCAAAAGTTTATTGACTAATTCTAGATGTAAGTGGCCAAAGAAAGCTTTTTGTATGTAATTTTCATATATCACTGATTATATCCCTTCTTTGTAATAGATTATTAACCAATTTTGGCATTTGAGTAGGAATTATGAGAATTGAAGTGAATGGAATGTTTGCATAAGTTTTGCCTCCAAGGGCTGTTTATTGATGTGAACTCTTACAGTTTTATTCTGAGATTGGCCCTCTTGGAAAGACACTGAACACCTCAGGGACCCATTTGAAAGTACTGCACCTCCTCTTCTTTCCCATCTGTTGACTTGGACTTCTTGTATTGGGACTTTTTATTGTTAGTTGCCATTGAGTCAAATCTGACTCATAGCAAGCCTATGTATAGCAGAATGAAACACTATCCAATACTGTTCTGTGCACACAGACTTTTTACATTGAGCCCATTGCTGCAGCCATTATGTTTCTTCTCATTTTGAGTCATGCCAAATCAACAAAACGGGGTGCCAGGGACTTTACTCCATCCTTGTCACTAAGGTTGACTCTACTAGTACATGAAATTCAAGGCTTCTGTCTTCCTAGACAAATCTTTGATAACAAAGGAAAAGCATTCCTGTACTATCTCAGATCTCTTTCATTCACTGAGCTTCAAAGGGAAAACAGAAGCCAAATGGCAAAGTCTGCTTTCTGTTAGAAATCTTGTTGGTCATTTTCCCTTTCAGCTCTTAATGAGCATAATCCAAGATTCTTTTCAGTAGTGAGCCACATTGAACTCCTGAGGATGTGATCAAATAAAACTCTACTATTGTGTCTAAAGTAACATAGTGTTTCTATAGCTCATTTATAATTTTATATCCACAATCAAATTGTAATTGAAAGTTTCTTTCCCAAATATAATTTTGAAACATGTGTCCTATGTTAATAGTAAATCACGTATATTATATGATTCCTTTTTTTTTTCTTACGGGGGTTCTTTATATGTGATATGAAGCTTCCTACTAAAACTCACAATTAGAAGTTGTTTGAGGAACAGGACATAAAAATGCCTTACTTTCTTAAAATACTTATTGAGAATAGGTACTTAAGGATTTGGAAAATTTGAAATAATATGTCAGAATATTTGTAGATTCTGAGTACTACTTAGAATAAATGTATAATGCTATTTGAAAGACTGATTTATTACTGATTTTAATCAGTTTATTTTTCTGCATTTCAAAAAGTTTAATAGAAAGAAATCAGTTATTCAAAATGGCATTTCAAATATGTATTTTTATATGTATTATCTTGTTTTTCATTACTATAATGGAATACTTGAGGCAAGTTAACTTCATAAAAAGAAGGTTTGTTTAGCTCACAGTTGCACAGATCCAAAAGCATAATGCCAGCCTCAGCTTGGAAGTGGTGAAGACTTGATGGCATCATGGCAGGAGTGTGTGCAGGAGGAAGAGATCACATCTTGGAAGATGAGAGAGATTTCAGGGCTGGTGCAGGATTTTTACAACTCACTCTCATAAAAACTCATTCCATGAGACCAGTATTTTCCTCTGGGAGTACTTTCCCACTGACCTGTGGAACTCCCATTAGGTCCCACTTACTAAAATTTCCATTAGCTCCCACTTTGCCAAATGGAGGATTGAGTTTTCAACACATGAAACGTTTGGGGACATAATGCAACATTTTCAAACCATAGCAATAGATAATATGCAACACACACACACACACACACACACACACACACGGAAACTATGCATTTCATCAAATTTTCAGAAATCTGAATTAATTTCATAGTGTTACTTTATAGCCACCAAGTTTTCCACCATTATAGATTTCAAAAACTTATTTAATTTTACATATGTATTTCTTTATTAGAATATCTGTATCATTGTAATGGCCTATAGCCATACCACTGTGGTGTTCCATCCCATCATATGTCAGAAGCTAAACAGGGTTGAGCCTGGTTAGTACTTAGATGGGAGACCACCTGGGAACATCAGTTACTGTAGGCTTGGGAGAAGGACCTGAAGACCCACTTCCAAAAATCAATCAGCCATTGAAAACCCTGTAAATAGCAGAGAACTGACAATACTGTTTCTCCTGTTGTATGTAGGGTTGCTATGAGTAGGACACAAACTCAATGGCACCTAACAACAAAACAACAACAGCCATTTTAAAATGGTTTTTATATGAGAGACTTTATATCTGGCAGTTCTGACAGAGTTTCTGAAGTTCCTTGAATTCTACCCCTGAAATGTATTCAGGAATATAGTCAGTTCAAATGTAAATGAGATAAAATATGCTTATATTTTTAAAAACCTAAGAAAGAGTGGAATCCATTTGCTCCTTCTCTGAATGCAAAAGGAATATACCAAAATCTCCATACAGAAATGTGGAATCATTGGGTTAAACTGCTGGAAGTGTCCAGAGAAAAGCTTTGTGTTGGGCAATTTTTCACTATTATAAAAAATACCTAAGATAAGCAGCTAACAAAGAGAAAAGTTCATTTTGGGTCACAGTTTTGGAGGTGTTAGCCCATGATTGATTGGCCTCATTGCTACTAGGGCTATGGTGAGGCAGCACATTGTGATGATAAGATATAGCAAAAATTTTTTATTTCATTGTCCTGATGCAAAAGAGAGAAGAAAAGGCCAAGGTCCCTTACTCTCCTTTAAAGTATCTATATCTATTTATATCTTTATCTATCTATATCTATCTATGTCTATCATCTATATCTGTATCTATATCTCTATATCTCTATATATCTATATTGTTGTTGTTAGGTGCTGTCGAGTCATGTTGGACTCACAGCCACCCTTATAGGGTTTTCAATGGCTGATTGTTTCCGAATTGCCTTGGGAGTGAGTTGCCATGTCCTTCTCCCATTTTTGCAGTGCTGGGAATCGAACTTGGGACCTCAGAGACTGCAGAGCAGTGTTCTACTAACTGAGCTAAATCCTAGCCCATATATCTATATACCTATACCTATATCTCTATCTATCCATCTATCTATCCATCTATCTATCTATCTGTCTATCTATCTATCTATGTGGAGAGAGAGAAAGTGAAAGAGAGAGAGAGAGAGGGAGAGAGAGAACATACACACGTATACAGAATGACATATGGATGGAAAATAATAACAAATATATTTTAAAAAATACATTCGTACAAGTAACAATAAGAAAAGTTCAACTTTGTTGAAGCTTATGTGTGGTCCTATATGGAAGAGAAATATTTGCTCATTTTTCACTTAAATTTTCCCTAAAAAATATTTTAGCAGAGAATGGATCTTTGTTACTTTCTGTTAACTTTTGATGCTACCACAGTCAGAAATATATTGAGGTTAATTGAAAAAAGCCAAGTCCATGTCATTATTAAAGGAGGAAGTTGATGTGAAATGAAAAACTGTCCATTTTGGTAAACAAGGAACAACAAAAGAAATTTTCTTTAAAAAACACAGTGGTTAGAAAATCTCCATGTACATTCAACTATTTTGTAATAAGCATGAGATATATTTGAATAAAAATTACTCCTTACCTCAACTTCAAAATTTCACAGAAAGTACAATTTTACCAATTCATGTTTACTGTCACCCATTTGAAGTGAATCAAATACCCATGAAAGCAGATTGTTTACAGCATCAACTTCACTTACTTTACCAAAGAAATAAATGCCAACTAGGGTCTGGGATTTAGCTCAGTTGGTAGAGCACTGCTCTGCAGTGTCTGAGGTCTCAGGTTAGATTCCCAGCACTGCAAAAATGGGGGAAGGATGTGGCAATCCACTCCTGAAGCAATCCCAAAACAATCAGCCATTGAAAACTCTATTAGGGTCACTATGAGTTGGACACAATTGGAAGACACCTAATAACAAGAGAAATTGACTCGCTTAATAAAAACATTGCACCTTTATCTGACATTTTTTAATTTGGAAAGCAAGCACCAGACATTCCCACACAATGAGGGCAAAGATTATTTCAATCCTTCCAAAGTGTTGTGCGGGAGTAAGCAACTTATTTTGAGTTAGAAAGTAATTGAGCTGCCTAGACTTGATCCTGACCACAGGACACATTGGTCATAGAGGGATGCACATTTTGTTTATAACACTTTTTCTTGTTGGTCAGTGGAATCTGATCAGTCCCCAAGAAAAAAATCCAAAAGTCCTCCAGAGAGGAAACTGAAGGAATTCATTAGAAATTCATGTATGCGGTGATTTTTTTTCAAGTGTTGAGTGCTCTTATACAAGGTAAAGCCTGGTGTTGTAAAAAGGTTGTGTCCTACTAAGGTCAATGTATGCCAGCAGCAACTGGAAGTTTATTGGGAACCTTGTCAGGAGAAGGATGCAGCAAGTCAGCATCAGAGGTCACTGTAGGCACTGAAAAGCTTTCAAGACAAAATCCAGCCAATGTCAGTGGGAGAAGAGAGATGATGCCAGGGAGAACCACGTGATCACAAAGACAGGGGAGATTTCAGCCACTGCTGGTTGGAAAGAATAGGAGCAATTGCCAAATAGAACATCTACACTCTGGCTTGTGTGACCAGGGAAGCAAGGGGCACATAAAACTGGCAGGAAGTTAGACACATGGTCTTTTAAGGTCTTTTCCAGTTCTGTTTTTGTGATTTCTAAGCAAATTTTGGTGAGGATGTAACAAAAGCAACTTTCCACTATCTAATTTTTTTTTTGGCATTTGATTACTGATTTTTCTGATTCTTCACTTTGTTTTAATTGGTCAAGAAGCATAAAGTGGAAGGAAACATGGCTGTCTAACCTTCTATCAGTTCCTGCAGTTCTTCCTCTGGGACAGGCATATCAGATGGGCAAACCCAGAACAATACTGTATCCTAACATTTCTGCCAATTCAGAGAGCTAGCCTGCCCTCTGGCATGAAATTTCAAAAACAACAAAACAAAACAAAAAACCAAATAGGTACATGTAAAGCACTGACTTCAGAGCTATTTGTTAACAGCAGATTCTGAGTGGATCAGAAAAAGAACCCAGAAACTGATATGTTTTATTTCAACAGGGTACACAACTGGAGGTACACACTGGATGCCTTGAGAAATCCTATCATATATAGGAAGTGAACTGTAGGAGCCACGTCTAAAACAAGAATAAATTGATCCATATATTCTGAGTAATGGTCTTCAGTTGGAGGTTTTGAATTAAACCTATCCATCTCTGCCACCTCTGGCTGCTCCTTTACCCCAACCCTCTACCCCAACCCTCTACACTGTTGTTATGTGTCATGGAGTTGGTGTTTGACTCATAGTGACCCTATGCACAACAGGCGAAACACTATCTTCAGTGCGTCTCTGCTATTCATAGAGTTTCCAAAGGTGGACTGATTTTTGGGAGTGGTTTGGTGGGATCTTCTCACCAGCCTACAGCACATGGTGTTCCCAGGTGGTCTCCCATCCAAGTATCAACCAGGCCTGACCCTGCTTAGCTTCCGAGATCTGACAGGATTGGATGCCACAGGGCTAGGGTTGTAGGTCCCTCTATGCTAGTTAGTTTAATACTAACTATTCCTGCTTATTTTTCACAACAGTGTTATATCACAAGAACAAATTTTCTCTCTCAAAAACCAATTTGTAATCCAGCCAAACCAGCATCACGTGAGGACTTTGTCACAGAACCATTAAATCAATGGTTTTGCTGTTCAAAATCGGCTTCATGAATAGTCCTTAACATCCCTTTTCATCCATCAGGCTACTTCAAATTCCCACTTAAATAGAAATTATGGGCTGGCTGAAAATACTCTCATAATATTTGCTATTGCCTTTATAACTGAGATAATATTATAATCACAGTAGTGAAAAAGAAATTTAATAGTTCATGTCCCCATTGAAGCCCAGAATGCACTCATTCCTCCAGAATGGTTGTCAGCTCTCTCCAATCATCTCTCAAGCCTTTGGCAGGTTAATGATACTCAAAAGCTCAAGCTGGATTGGCAGGTTAGCATTGGTATTTTCATGTTTTATTTTTAAAATTTGTGATTTCTTTTACATTTCTTAGGGTTTGGTGAATATTTAAGAACTAAAAATCAGATTTTGAATAATTATATAGGACAGTGAAGTCCAGAGAAGCAATTTGGCCAGATTATTAGAAGTCATAGACAATGAAAAGTTCTTTTGATTTCATGTAATGTCTTAAAACATGTTAAAAGTGTTTCTGTTTTTAAACTTCTTTTTTTTCAAATAAAAACAACTAAAATGTAGAATGCTTAAAAGTTTGGCTATTGGATCAATATTTCAAAACTCAGGGAAAACTTTAAGGCTTTAATACTTGAAGATTCCTTGCAGCATCCCAATGACACAGTAATATTTCCTTGCCTTTAGTAATGGAAAAGCTACTCACTAAATATTCTCTTTTTATGGGATTCCTGTCAATTCTAATTTCTGCTCCAAGTTAAAAAGTCATTTTAGGGTAAAACTATGCAGAACTAATCTGTAATCATGAGTATCCCTGTAACTTGTTAAAGCTCTCATAGACTGAGAACTTTTCTAGCAGTGCTTTAAGGGACCCACAGCCTGAACTTTACTCTTTTCCTACATGCTAATCTCTTATATTTCCGCAGAACCCTACAGGCTGGACTCAGATTGTTTCTGAATTCATCACTCCAAGAAGCACTCTCAGTGGAAACAGAAAGAGATTCCTGCTAGACACAAGATGGCAGTAGCATACCGCCTAAACGTTTATGATGTGATCACAGGGATTATTTTTGCATAAATCACATGAGAGATTTTTTCGAGATGATTTAAATTCTCTTTGGAATTCAGCCTTTTAAGAATCCGATAAAAATAGTCTCTCTCCTCCTCCTTGTACTCTCTCTCTCTCCCTCTCTCCCTCTCTCTCTCTCTCTCTCTCTCTTTTTCACTCTCTACCCCAATCACCATTATATTGACTTCTGATGAAGTCTTTGTATGGACTTTCAAGATGAAGAACAAGGTTGACATTTTAAGTTTGATGCTATGAAGACTAACTTGTATTCTCCATTTGAAAATAAGTAAACCCTAAGGAAAAAGAATGATACAAAAAGTTTAATAATCCAAGTATCAAAGACTCAGAAATTGAAGCCAACTTTTATAGAATTCTGCTTTCTGTCTCATCTTTCTAGGGAAGAGTAGTAAATTGGAAACCTTGAAATGATCTTTTGCCTGGTACTTTTAACGTAAGAGTAGATTTGGTTAATAGTTATTAATGTTCAGCTAGGTTAATGATTATTGTTTTGTTCTTAGTAGCTTCTTCTTTTATTTTTCTTTTGATCTTATGAATGATAATTTTATAGAAATTTGAAACTTCATTCGTGTTAGTTGACTGGGTTCAAAAAACACACAAAACCTCTCAGCTTTTAAAAGCTGCTATCTTTTAAAAAATGTAAGCATACTTTCTTTTATTGTTCTGCTTATTATTTAAAAATATAATGTGATATGTATAGTCCAGGATATTAATTAGCAATTCGGTAATTCAAATGTACAAATATATCTTAAATTTTAAAAATATTTAAAATAAAACAACATTTGCAACAGAATGTCATATGCTTTCAATTAAGGTTTTGTTGTTTGGCTTTATATATCTTAGTAAAAATTATGAGGAATGAGTCCCAACTCTGGCATAGGTACAGATTAAGTTACAAGCTTCCATGTTTGATTCTTGCAAACCTAAAAAAAAAAAAAAAAGGTGGAGGAGAATGGCTGATTATTCTAGAATTCTGATTCAGAGTTACTCCTTTCAGCTTGGCAAGCAATTACTGGAGATTTTCCAGAAGCAAGATACTTCACTGGTTTTACAGAACACAAGGTGGCAGAATCACTCTTCTAAATCATTGCCATTTAACTTTCATAAAACTAAAAAAAATTTCTAAAGAGCAACACATAGTCATGACAGTTACAGAAAGACTAAATGCTCACAAACTTAAAAGTGATGTTGTTGTTGTTGTTAGGTGCCGTCGAGTCGGTATATGACTCATAGCGACCCTCTGTACAACAGGGGAAACACTATTGTCAGTGCTTCTCTGCTGTTCATAGGGTTTTCAACGGCAGATTGATTTTTGGGAAAGGGTTGCCAGGTCCTTCTCTCAAGCCTACAGCTTCTGGTGTTTCCAGGCGGTCTCCCATCCAGGTACTAACCAGGCCTGACCCAGCTTAGCTTCCGAGATCTGACAGGATCGGATGCCACAGGGCTACCGCTGCAGGCAAAGTGATGTTACATGTAATGAAATAAAATATATATTATGAAAAAGCTAATTTTGCCAATTTTGGTGTGCTCACATAGAGAAAATAAAAATATTAAAGAATAGCTTCATTTTAAAAATGTAAGTTACTAGCAGGTCATTTACTGAATCCTTGTAATTTAGCAGTGAACTTCTTAGCAAGTTTCAATGATGATTTTAATATTCAGATTTAAAAAACACATACTCAAGAGGTGCCATTTTAGTATATTATTTTAGTATCATCACTTTTAGCATACTCAAATGTTTAATATGTATGTTGTCACTGTATTTTTTAAACCTATGAACTAAACTTTCTTTACACAGATATGTTAAAACACATTATAGTAATGGAAACAATACCAACACAAAATGATAAGAAGACCACTTTCATAATAGCAAATGTTAAAAAATTATGTAACTTGTAACCAATGTGGATCATGCTAGTAGACATGACATAAGAACATTTTCTTAAATTTATCTGAAAATATTAAGTCACTAACATAACTTATGAAGTACTACCAGTAAATATCTAATAAATGTTATGCTGTAGCAGAGATTGTCCGATTAAGTGTGTTATGATTAGCAGAATTACTTCTATGATGAAACAAGCACCACTAGCCCCTTGTTTTATTTTCATAGTGAATGTTTATGAAAATGTAAATGGTAGTAAAATGTCTGGAAGTAGAGCAATAGACTTAGAGGCTATTGGGAGGGCTGTATTTCTGAGGACAACAACAAAAATGTTCTTACATCCTGAATTCTAGAGTGTAGGGATATGGATGATATACTTCAGGCCAGGGAAATCTGCTGGGTAGACAAGAGCCCCAGGGCATGCCAGTGCCCAGGGTTCCGGGACAGGAGTTAGTGTCAGTGAATGTGATCAGCAGCCACATACAATTCACTTAGCTACTGGAGACAGCCAGCTGGTTATGTTCCCTTTACTCAGATTATCAGCCACTTCTTTGACCTCTAGTCTCTTCAGGAGGTGGAGGTGACAGTGTGGCAGCTCCCAATCTTTTAAGCTCAGCATCAGTTTACATAGAATAGAGCTAACAGAGAGATACAAGATGTGTCTTTCTTGACCTTGGGACTCTGCTTGGTTAGCGAGTTTGGATTCTCTTTTGAACATCATGTTACATGAGCAGTGGATTACTGTCAGCCCCTCTCCTTCCCACAACTTATTATATCCCGACCTCTGCACCCTAGCATCTGATATCCCCTGTTCTAAGAAGCCAAGCAGCTTCAGCCTGGTCAGTCCTGGATAGGAGACTGCCTGGGTATATCAGGTACTGCAGACTAGGGGGAAGGACGTGGCAATCTACTCCTGAAACAGACTGACATTGAAAACTCTATTAATAGGACAGAAGCACTGATAATAGTGCAGGGCATCAGTAGTGTCAGAGAGTGTTTCGTTCTGTTGTACATAGGGTCGCTATGAGTCAGACCTGACTTGACAGCACCTAACAATAACAACAACCTCTATGCCAAAGTGCATAATTGGGAGAGATATTTAAACTAGGAAAGAGGATGCAACTGCCTGGTATCCTACTTAAGCAAGAGAATTTCAGGTGCCTCTGTTGTCCTTGTTGGCATGGAGGTCCCTCCATTGATATTCATCTTTGTTCAAATCACTAGCAAATATCCTGTGGCAAAAGGAGTTCCCATGACCAACTCCCAGCTTCTTGTCCCTAGATATATGAGATAGAAATAATGAGTTATTTGAATCTATCAATAACCAGTACATGAAAAAGTAAAACAAAGTATACTTTGAAAGATTTAGCCTTGCCAATCCATAATTTATATAAGGTCAGGATACTAGAAAGGTAGTTTTAGAGTAGTCAACATATTAAAACTATATAGGGATGATCATATAGTATAGAGAAGTTATAGGTGTTTTCCCTTTTGTTTTATTTTTGTTTCTTTTGTTTTTAAGAGAATTTGTATTCATTTATACAAACAAGCAGTTTTGCTTTGTTTTAAAGACAAGAGAATTTGTATTCACATGTACCCATGTCTTGTTTTGCCACATTGGACAGAGGATTGAAAAGTGTGTGAGGAGAAGGGAATTGTAATTTTTTGAAAACATACCATGTTCTATGCATTGCACTGTTCATTTTACTCCCTTTATGTTGTGATAGTGTTGAAATAACTCTATGATGCAGAAAGTCCATCATGAAGCCCAAACGATTTGGCATGTAAAAGTAAGAATTCAGCTTCAGCATATTGATGTCTTCCCATATTGAACTTCTAATTTATATTTATTGAGAGCTGTTTCTATAGTCATTAACATTGATGGTATAGAAACCATGATCTGGTGAGTCTTACACAAAGGAACATGTCTTCATTGGCAGAATTTCTAATAAGTGACTTATGGGGAAGTGATTTAGGGTGAGGGGAGGCAACTTAGGCCAGGATAGCCCCAGCCTTACAGTTAAGTCTTTAGGCATAAAGCAAGATGCTGTATTCCTCCATTTAGTTTTGAGTGCATCCTCTAACATTGTGAAGATCAATGACTAAGGTGATATAATTTTATTCTAATAGCAAGCTCAATTTTAAGTGAAAAATGGGCCTCATTTCTTCACGGTAATATTCACTCATCCATATATGAACAATGACTAAGTCTTTGAAGAATCTTCTTACATGCAAACTGTACAAACTCAAAAATTCTGTTTCTCACTATATCTGTGAGTGAACGTAAACATGGCTGTTGTACAAAATACCTGTAAATGTTTAACGGAGCACAGAGATGTTAGAGATAAAAGAAGCAGACTAGTATTTTATGGGTGCTTTGTTTTGATTTATATTACCAAAATCTCTCAAGAGATACAAAGGTACTTTTCAAATTTAATCCAGTTCAAAACCACAACATCTCTATTTAAGACCTGACATCTCCATGAACTAGGTTTGCCAGATTTTATAACTTTAGGAGACAAAAAACAGTTAAAAATGATTCTTGGTAAACACTATTTAAATCATTCAGATATAACTTACTCCTTCCTTGACATATTGTTAGAGTTTGCCTCCAAAACAAGCATGTATTTCAAAATAAAAGAGAGGTACATTTTGAATTATGAATAAAAATAAAAACATTTGAAGAAAATGTCCTGAGGCCTGAACTCAAATATACTAATTAGTCTTTTATCTGTTCAGTATGTTTTGACAAAATAATCTTCTTCTTGATTTTAGTCTTGTTCTTCAGTGAAGATCAGTTTTTGGAAATCTTTCATAAAGAAGTAGAAGGCAGAATAAGAAAAACAAAACAGAATGAAGAATTACTTGTACACAACATGATACACACAGAGATATGACCTCTTCCAAAGCAAGCAATACACACAGCTTTTCACACAGCTTGAAACAGCAAGGTTCAAACAGGTACATTTCTGCTTGGATTTTCATCAACCTTATTTTCATAATGTACAATAGCAACTGAATTCTATGGATTCTTATTTTTCTACCTTGCCACATTCAGAATATTGGGAGGTATTTATGGACATGAACAAATCTAGCCAAACATCATGTAAGAAAATTATGAGAAAAGTAGAGAAAGAAAAAAGCACAAAAAAATGTCATGAACTTGATTATGTATGAAAATGTCCTCTTCTTGGGAAGTGCATGCAAAAGTATTTCAGGGCATAGGTGAAGGTTTGGATTTACATGTCTTGATATTATATTTTTCAAGTCATCTCCACTTTTAGCAAACAAGTTGTGCCATCTGCATAATGCAGGTTTGTTAATGAATCTTCTTCCAATCCTGATGCCACATTCTTCTTCATGAAGTCCAGCTTCTTGCATTATTTACTATTATAGAGGTTGAAGAAGTATGGTGAAAGGATACAGCCCTGACGCACACCCTTCCTGACGTTAAGTGAAGCAGTATTACCATGTTCTATTCAAACAATTGCCTCCTGGTCCATGCACAGATTCTTCACGAATACAATTAGGTGGTCTGGTATTCCCATTCTTCACAATGGTAGCCATAATTTGTTGTGATCCACACAGTCAAATGCCTTTGCATAGTCTATAAAACATAGATAGACATCTTTCTGGTATTCTCTGCTTTCAGCTAATATCCATTTGGTGTCAGCAATGATGTTCCTAGTTTCATGCACTCTTCAGAATCTAGCTTGACTTTTCAGTAGTTCCCTGTCAATATACTACTGCAGTCACTTTTAAATGATCTTTAGAAAAAATTTACTTGAATGTGATATTAATGATATTATTTGATAATTTCCACATTTGGTTGGATCTCTTTTCTTGCAAATAGACAGAAATATGGATCTCTTCCAGTCAGTTGGCCAGGTAGCTGTTTTCCAATTTCTTAGCATAAACAAGTTAGCGCCTCCAGTGCTGCATCTGTTTGTTGAAAATCTCTGTTGGTATTCCATAAATTTCAGGAGCCTTGTGTTTTGCCAATTCCTTCAAGGTAGCTTCGACTTTATCCTTCAGTACTATTGGTTTCTGAACATATACAACCTCTTGAAATGGTGGTCATCAACCAATTCCTTTTGGTATGATGAATCTGTGTGTTCCTTCCATCTTTTTTTGATGTTTTCTGAGTCATTAAATAATTTCCCTGTAGAATCTTTCACTATTGCCACTGGAGGCTTGAATTTTTCCTTCAGTTCCTTAAGTTTGAGAAAAACAGAGTATGTTCTTCCTTTTTGGTTTTCTACCTTCAGCTCTTTGCACATGTCCTTATGATATTATTTTATTGTGTCTTCTTGTGCTGCCTTTTGAAATCTTCTATTTAGTTCTTTAACTTTGCTTTTTTACTTTAGCCATTCATCCTTTAAGAGCAAGTTTCAGAATCTCTTTTGACAATTATTTGGTCTTTTGTTTCCTGTCTTTTAAATAAACTTTTGCTTTCCTCATAAATCATATACTTGATGTCATGTCATAACTCCTCTGGTCTTCAATCATTAGTATCCAGTGCATTTAACCTGTTCTTAAGGTGGTTTCTGAGCTCAGATGGGATATACTCAAGGTCATACCTTGGCTCTCATACACTTGTTCTAGTTTCTTTCAGTTTCAGCTTGAACTTGCATATAAGCAGTTGATTATCTGATCCACAATCAGCACCTAGTCTTGTTCCGTCATTTGATATTGATCTTTTCAATCATCTCTTTCCACAGATGTAGTCAGTTTGGGTTCTGTATGTTCCATCTGGTGAATTCAATGTGTATAGTCACTGCTTATATTGGTGAAAAAATGTATTTGCAATGAAAAGGTCATTGGTCTGACGAAATTCTGTCATGTGACCTCCAGCATTATTTATGTCACTAAGGCCATATTTTCCAACTACTGAGCCTTCTTCTTTCTTTCCAACTTTTGCATTCCAGTCACCAGTCATTATCACTACATCCTGATTGCACGTTTGATATATTTCAGATTTCAGAAGCTAATAAAAATCTTCCTTCTCTTCATTTTTGGCCTTAGTGGTGGGGGAGTTAAGTTTAATTATAGTCATTAACTGGCCTTTCTTGTAGGCATATGGATATTAATATATCAGTGATAGCATTGTACTTCAGGGCAGATCTTCAGATGTCTTTTTTCGTGATGAATTTAACTCCATTTCACTTTAATCTGTCATTCTCATCATAGTAGACCATATGATTTTCTGATTCAAAATGGCCCATGCCAGTCCATTGTAGCTCAGTGATGCACTCCTTTGTCCTTTTGAGAATTTCTAATTTTCCTAGCCTCATACCACATACATTCCATGGTCCAACTATTAATGGATGTTTGAGTCATGCCACATAAGCAAATGGAGGTCCCTGGAGCTTTACTCAATTCTCATCATTAAGATAGACTCTACTTTTAAGGAGGCAGCTCTTCCCCAATCATCTTTGAGTGCCTTCCAATCTGGAGGTATCATTTCCTGACACTATATTTGATAGTGTTTCTCTGCTATTCCATAAGGTTTCCAATGGCTAATCATTTCAGGAGTGAGTTAGCCATGTTCCTCTTCTTAGTCTGTCTTAGTCTGGAAGCTCAACTGAAACCTGTCCACTGTGGGTGACCCTGCTTGGATCTATAATCCTGATGGTATAGCTTTCAGTATTACAACAACACACAAACCCACACAATATGTCAAACTGACAGACACAGGGAGATATAAATAACATACACATGCACAGAAGCCTTTTGATTTCCAAATATAAACAACAAAATCGTCTTTCTGCCTAACAAGTGAACACATACTATATCACCTAGATAGCTATAGATGCTTGGAATCTTGCAATATAGAGATTTATTACTTTAGTGTGAATCCAAACTATATATATATATATATATATATATATATATATATATATATATATATATAGTTGTTTTTTAGTCCTTGGAGCTATCCCTCGATGTTCTCCAAGCAATTATTATTGTTTTAATCTTCTCCTAAGAAAAGTGAGATTCAGGAAAGTTATAAGTCATGCCATTGGTGGTAGTAAGAATTCATATTCATATCTTTTGAATCTCAGACCAGTGCTCCTATCACTACAACATGCTACTTTCTCATGTGCTATTAATAGACTGATCTTGAATAACGTACCACTGGAAATATCAGAAGATCTCCTCTTCTCGCAGCTGTAGTATGGAATCCATATAACATTGTTCAAGGAGCAAAGTAAATGAAAGTTTTTCTGCCTTTGTTCAGTATATGACATATAATTAGAGGCATATAAAATGACAAATTAGACATTTCACGTGGAAGACTTTACTACTGTAAACTATTTTTACTTTTGATCTTCTCCTTATATAGAACTTGGCTGTATTTTTCTGGATTCTATGTCACTTATATGGGCTATCTTCTGTCTATGTGCCTCAGGACCCCTCTCTCACATCTCTGTGCTTTGGAAAACTGACAATGGCATCTAATTTTCTTTACCTCAAGAACCTTCTATATAATTTTAAAGTACTGATGATATTTAGTGAACATAATCCTGAAATAAAATGGCTCCATGCTTTTGGTTTGTGGACCTCTTACCCAAAGAAAGTATCAAATATGCAAAGAGATGTTTTAAAAATGACAACACATTTATTTTTAATTAGTGAATATTCTTTTTCTGGAAGTTAAGGTTTCACATGTCTTTGGGTGTGAAGTTATATATTAATAGTTTCTATTTCCTTCTACACAAAAAATTTTCTGTACTTTATAGTTAAAATAGGGAGACCTTAAGCTTCAATGACTGATTATGTTGTGAGGAAAAGTCATCATTCCTTTAAATCTGTTCCTTGTTATAACAAGAGTATCTGTTACCTAAATAAATACTTTCAAATCCTTTTCCACGTCACTTAAGTCATGCCCTCACCATGTGCCAGGGCACCACAGCATCACATGTCATTAATAGATTATCCAAAGCAACTCAAAAACAGCAACCATGAAGGAATTTTAGTAGATTCATAGAGGAGTGATGATTTTGTTCATCCTTAAATTTCACTTACCATCACTACAAGAGAATTTCTGCATTGACTTTGGCTTCACTTATTTCTATATTTCCAACATTATAGGAAAAAATTTCTTCCTGGTTGTTTTCAGAAGCAAAGTGAGCAATTCATGAAAGATGAAATAAGGAGAGTTGAACCAAACATTCTACTACTAAATATTACTGAGTAATAAGAGTATTAAGAAAGTAGCCATCATGAATTTGAAAATTCCTGCTAGAATTCAAGAAGGAATACAGAGTCTTGACTATTAAGCTGGGAGTAGTGGCACATGCCCATAGTTCCAGCACTTAGGAGGCTGAAGCAGGAAGATCAATGAAAGTTCAAGGCCATCCAGCTCTACATAGAGAGTCCCCAACTGGGCTGCATAACAAGACCTTGTCTGAAAAAAAATCAAAACAAACAAACAAAAATAATTTTGACTCTAAGAGATGGGCAGCTCCATCTTTTATAATCTCCATAGCTCATGCTGATTTAGTAAATTTTCATCTTCTTTGTTACTTGATCTTTTCTGTACCAGTGAAAGAATCCCATTATATTTTCTCTCACACATGGATTATTTCCTGTTCCTAATCCCTTATTTCAAGTCATGCATGGACACTATATATAAACTTGGTCAAAATTTTTCTACAGGCATGATTTTAAAAACAAATGTATCTTCAAAGGGATTTTGGCTTCCAGAAAGATGGAGGAGATGTACTCCTGCTAAACACAGTTTCCAATTCTAGGTATTATTTATCAAAACAACTATAATTAAACTCTTAAATGTATACAGAGTAAGGTAAACTATCTAAATACTTGGGACCCACAGAATGACATGGTGGCAACTTCTCCGAGTTTTCTTTTGCCTCATATATCTCAAATTTGGAATTACATAGGATAGGAACCTTCAGAAGGATTCAGAGATGAAAACACTGAAAAAAATCCTACTCTCTCTAGCCAACAGATCAGGAAAGAGAGAGGATGTAGAAAGGAAATTTAGGTAGTATCTGCTCTATTTTGGCCACATACCCTAGATAAACGTAGGGCTCACTACTAGTCCAGTCAGCAAAGGCTACATGAGGAGTCTAGATTGCTATTCTTGATGACATGTAAAGAGACCCCCAATCTTTCACTAGGGTAATGTCAGTGAAGACTGAGTAGGAATATACAGTTTTAATTCCTGCAAAGACTAATGACCTTCCCTGATATCCCTAGTGGTGTCAGTGAATAACACTTGGGGAGCACTTTTACCCCCACTCAGCAATAAAGAAGAATTTCTCCTTTCTTTCTAATGATATCAGGGAAAGCTTACAGAAGAGTCAGGACTTCCACCATTGCCCGTATTCACCTCCCAGTAGTGTCAGTGGAAGACACCTAGGGAGGGAGGGCAAAGCATATCTATTCTTTCTAGCCAGGATGATATAAGTTCATCTCTACTGGGAAAGTAGAACTCCACATCCACAAAGGAAGGAAAAGGAGATCCTCTCTCCCTGGGGTGTTAATGGAAAGTAAGTAGGGGACCTAGAATTACATTTTTATCTCCCTCTATCCCTCCAAATATCATAGTTTATGTCACTGCAGTGGAAGCCTCCTAAGGCAGGTTTAAATAAGATTCAGATTCTCATAACATAATACCAAAAATGTTCTGATTTTAGTAGAATATCACTTTTTTTTACATTGAGAAGCAGGATGAAATGAACCTCTAGCTGAATGAAAAAATACAATCAATAGATGCCAACACCAAGATAATGAAGACATTTGGAACTGTGTAAGAAAAATTTATAGCAATCGTGAAATGAAAATACTCCAAAAAGCTGTTATAAATCCATGAAAGTAAACTAAAAATTGACAAATTTCAGAAGAAAAAAGAATATATGTTGTTGTTGTTAGGTGCCATTGAGGCAGTGTCCAACTAACAGTTACCCTATGTACCACAGGTGAAACACTATTATTAGTGCTTCTCTGCTATTCATAGAGATTTCAATGGCTGATTGTTTTTTGGGAATGGGTTGCCAGGTACTTCTCCCAAGCCTACAGCACTTGGTGTTTCCAGGCAGTCTCCCATCCAAGTATTAACCAGGCCCAACCTTGCTTAGCTTCTGAGATCTGACAGGATCAGGTGCCCCAGTAGTACAGCAAATTAATTTATAAAGAAGGTTTAAGTGAAAGAATTTAAAATGGAACAAAAAGGCCCCAAATTTTAAAAACAGATCCTCAGTAGATGGACATAATAGCAGACTGGTAAAGGCAGAAGGAATCATTAGTGAGCTGGATTAGATTTTCCTAAAGAGAGGATTTAAAGAAGGACCTGACAACCTACTCCCAAAAATCAATCTGCCACTGGAAACCCTATGAATAGCAGTAAGGCACAGACAATAGTGTTTTGCCTGTTGTACATATGTTCACTCTGAGTGGGACACCCACTTGATGGCACCCAACAACAACAACAGAGGATAGCCCACAGCCCTGCCATCTTGGTGTCTAATACCATCAGCTGTAGAAAGCTAAGCAGGGTTGGTCCTGGTTAATACTTGGATAGGAGACTTCCTGTTAATGCTGGGTGCTGTAGGCTTGGGAGAAGGACCTGGCATCCCCTGGAATCATTTCAACCATTGAAAACCCCGTGAATAGCAGAGAAGCTCTGACAGTGGTGCCAAGCATGGCACAGTGTCTAGGAGTGTTCCATTCTTTTGTGCATAGGGTCGCTATGAGTCAGACTCGACTGTAAGACACTTAACAACAGCAACAAAAGAGAGGATCAAGAAGGTGGGCTAACAATATATGCACAGAAATAATGACCAAATATTCCCAAATTTGGCAAAAAGCATAAGCTTACTTACTCGGCAGCACTTAACAACAATGGACATAAGAAATCTGACTCATAGTGACACTACGTACAACAGGCGAAACACCATTGTCAGTGCTTCTCTGCTGTTCATAGGGTTTTCAAAGCATATTGAGTTTTGGGAGTGGGTTGCCAGGTCCGTCTCCCAAGCCTACAGCACCTGGTGTTCCCAGGCGGTCTCCCATCTAAGTACTAACCAGGCCAGATCTTACTTAGCTGCTGAGATCTGACAGAATCAGATGCCACAGGGCTACAGCTGTAGACTATAAGAAATTTAGGAAATTTCAAACAGTATAAACCCAGAGAAATCCACAAGATATGTCATAGTCAAACTTCTGAAAACTAAAGTCAAAAATAAATCTGAAAGGCAGCTCCAAAGTAATTATATCTTACCTCTAGGAGAAAAACAGTGGGAATGATGTTAGTTTTCTTGTCAGAAATTGGTGGCATAACATATTTGTCAACTGCTGAAATAAATAAACTATCAACCCATAATTTTATATACTATGAACATTGAAATAAAAATGTTAAGGGTAACTAATAATATTCTCTGATAAAGAAAACTTACAAAATATATTACTGGCACACCTAGTCTAAAAAAATTTCTGAGGGTGGGTTTCTATAAACTTGGTTATCATAACAAAATGCCATAGTTTTGGTAGCATAAAGAACACATGTATTTTATCATAGTTCTGGAAGCTACAAGTCTGAGATAAGGAGACCAGACTGGTTCGTTTCTGGTGAGGATTATGTTCCTTCTGGCTTATACACAGATACCATTTTTCTGTGTAATCATGGAGCCCCTTTTGCAGGCAAAGAGAGGGAGAGAGAAAGAGAAAGAGCTCTCTTGTGTCTCTTTTTATAAGGATACTTATACTATCGTATTACAGCTCTACTTAAGGTTTTATTTAACTTTATTTCCTTATACACTTTATTACCAAATACAATAACATTGGTTGTTATGGTCTTCAGTATATGAATTGGGGAGGAGAAAATATTCAGTTGGTGGAATTCTCTAAATACAGACACACACAAAAATCACAAGAAAGGAATCTTAAAACACTTTTGTTAGGAGCCATCAAGTCGTGTCCAGCTCATAGCCACCCTTATAGGGTTTTCAGTGGCTGATTGTTTCGGGACTGCCACATCCTTCTCCCATTTTTGCAGTTCTGGAATTCGAACTTGGGACCTCAGAGACTGCAGAGCAGTGCTCTATCAAATCCCAGCCCTCTTAGAACATTAAGAAGAAGAAAGAACATGGAATAAGCAAAAATATGTATAAATAAGAGACACTTTCTTCTTGAGTTTTCTTAGTAGTGATTGACAAATAGGCAAAAATTCTAACATTGATGTGGTTCTAAATGCATAGAAAGCATTTAAAATACTGTTATTGTAAATTGAGATGGGGAAAAGGGACTTGAAAGGAGGTAAGGTTTTAATGCTTCACTTAAACTGGAAAAATATCAACATCAGTGGCCTATGATAAATAATGAAATTTACAAGATAAAAATTATGTTTTAGGGCACACCTGTAATCCCAGCGTTTGGGAGGCCAAGGCAGGAGGATCCTGAGTTTGAAGCAAGCATGGACTACATAGCTAGATCCTATCTCAAAGGACAGCAAAGCAAAACAAAATAAAAGAGATTCAATAGTGAAGTCATTCATATATTGATGAATTCCATAAATATACACTATGCCCCTAAAATACAACATTTTGTAGGTGCTAGGTGGTACAGCAGTGAACAAAACACAAAATTCCTGCCATCTAGGAGACATGGATTCTAGCATCTAGAAAGTTGCTGCCTAGCACCATCCTCTCTGTGGGGTCTACTCTGTGCCCCAGTGTCAGCCTCCAGAAGCCGACCCCTTCCTTTCCTGTTTAGATGCCATTTCTTTCTTTCTTTTTCCTCATTGTTGTGGCTATTATTTCAAAAATGACATTGAATGAGAGTGATGGAGAGGGACCTCTTTGTCTTGTTCCTGTTCTCAGAGGGAAGAATTTCAACTTTTCCCCAGCTCTGTATGGTACTGGCTGTGGGCTTATCACTATTGTATTGAGATACCTTCTGGTATGGTTTGGATTTGAAGAGTTCCCCCAAAAGGTTCAGGTATTGAAGGGTTGGTTCCTAGCTAATGGAGCTTTTGTGGAAACTTTAGGAGGAAGTAGGTCACAGAGTGCATGTCCTTTGGGGTTATATCTGGACCTGGAGCACCAGCCCCCATGCTTCCTGGCTGATATGAGGCACAGAAATGAAGGAGGGCAGTGCCCTCTGGGCTAACTATCTCCACTTTGTGTCTTTGGCTCTACTTTAGCTTCCTTAGCCTTTCCTCTTGAGTCATGCTCTCCTGCACTCACTTTGGATTCCAGAAACAAAGGATTGACTGGTAAACATCTTTGTAACAAGGAAGTAAAACTACTTCAAGCAACAGAGAGCTTTGCAGGGGAGATCATCTAAATAAGGGCAATTATCTATGATGGACAGGGTGCCCCCTAGGGCAGGAGTAATCATTTGGGGGCCAGAGTGCTCGCCTCCAGCAAAGGCAGTGATAATTTCTTCTGACCACCTTACAGAACCAGAACTGAGATAATATTCAAGACCAGACCCTGATCAAGACTGCCTAATTATACACATATCTGTCCCCTGTCCCAATTCTTCCTCTACTTTAACCTAAAGCTCATGTCACTATCCTGGATCCCTTTCTCTGATCTCTTCCCAATGTGCACATTGATTAAATTTTCTTTCTCTGCTTCTCACCATTATTCATCTTTTTAATTGGTGGATTGGGACAGGTGACTGAGCGTAGTCTGTTGGGATTCTTGGAAACAGGGCTTTGCCCTAAAACTGCAGTAACAGAGCTCCCATGCTTCTTTCTCCATGATGCTATGCCTAAGCACATGAGGCCAAATGACCATGGACTGAACCCTCTGAATCATGAACTAATATACATCTTTACTCCTTCGATTTGTTTCTCAGATATTTTGTCACAGCAATGAAAAGTCTGACTAATAAACCTTCACTCTATTGCTTCTATAATTTTTAGGGTTTTTATTATGAAGGGATATTGAATTTTATCAAATACTTTTTCTGCATCTATTGAGATGATCATACGTTTTTGCCTTTCATTCATTGGATGTAATGTATTGCATTTATTGATTTATGTATTCTGAACTATCCTTAAATGTCTGGAATAAATCTCATTTGGTCATGGTGTATAATCTTTTTATGTACTGTTGGATTAGATTTTGTAGTATGGTATTGAGAATGGTTGCATTTCTGTTTTACAAGAGTATTGGTCTGTGCTTTTCTTTTTTTCTTTTCTGTTCCCCCCATGTGTCTTTGTCTGGTTTGGGTATCAGGGTAATACTGGCTGTGATGAATGAGTTTGGAAAGATTCCGTCCTTTTAAATTCCTTGGAAAAGTGTGAGAAGAATTGATATTAGTTCTTTAAAGTTTGGTAAGATTCAGCAATGAAGCTTTCCAATATTGGGCTTTGTTTTTCTGGGAGAATTATTATTCTGATTCATCTTGTAAACTTTTATCACTCTGTTAGGTTTTCTGTGTCCTCCTGGTTTAATTTCAGTAGATTGTCTGTGCCCAGAAATATATTCATTTTTTTAGGTTTTCTAATTTACACGTCTAGAATTGTTATAATAATCCCTAATGATTTTTTTTATTTTTGTGATGTCAGGGTTCAATGTATCCTTCTTTATGTTTCCTAATATTTATTTGAGCCTGCAGCCATAGCACTGTGGTGTCTGATCCCATCAGATCTTGGAAGCTAAGCAGGGTTGGGCCTAGTTAGTACTTGGATTGGAGACTGCCTGGGAATACCAGATACTGTAGGCTTGGGAAAAGGACCAGGCAACCCACTCCCAAAAATTAATCTGCCATTGAAAACCCTATGAATGGCAGAGAAGCACTGACATAGTGTTTCATCTCTTGTGTATAGGGTTGCTATGAGTTGGACACCGACTTGACAGCACCCAACAACAACAATATTTATTTGAGTCATCTATCTTTTCTCTTGGCTAGTCTAGCTAAATATTTGTCACTCTGTTCATCTTTTCAGAAAAATAAATTCTTCATTTCACTGAATTTTTATAGGGTTTAATGTCTAATTTATTTATTTTAGTGCCAATCTCTGTTATTTATTTTCTTTTACTAATTTTGCGACCTAATTTCTCTTTGTTTTTGAGTTACTTCAATGAATTGAGGTTACGTAGTTTAAGGTCTTTCTATTCTTTTTTTAAATGTAGGCATTTATTGCTGTAAACCTCCCTTTTACTCTCACTTTTTATTTCTACTTGCTTTATGAAATTTTAAATTTCTCTTTTTTTATTGATCACAAAATGTATGTAGCTCAATTTCTATGTTTTGTGTGACTTCTAAAGTTTCTCTTATTGATTAATAGTGTTATTCCATTGTGGTCAGAAAGATACATGCTATGGTTTTAGTTATTTTTATTTTAGTTTGTTGATATTTGTTCTGTGACCTTACATATAGTTTTTTCTTTAGAATGCTCTCTGTGCTCATGAGAAGAATGTGTACTCTATATCTACTAGATGAAATACTTTTAATATGATGAATTCCAGTTCCATCCATTTTCCTGAAAATGACCTAATTTTATTCTTTTTCATGGGTGAATAAAATTCCATTGTGTATACATATCACATTATGTTGTTGTTGTTATTAGGTGCCGTCGAGTCGTGTCCGACTCATAGAGACCCTCATAGGGTTTTCAATGGCAGATTGTTTTGGGATTGCCTTGGGAATGGATTGCCAGGTCCTTCTCCCATTTTTGCAGTGCTGGGAATTGAACTCGGGACCTCAGAGTCTGCAGCTCAGCGCTCTACCAACTGAGCTAAATCCCAGCCCCACCACATTATGAGATCATCATATTAATTGTAGTGAGCCAGATTCAGAAAGAGAAGTCCTGTGTGTTCTCTTTCATGTTTGGAAGCTAGAATAGAAAACAGAACAAAGCATATATGATGATACTAGAAAGTAAAAGGGAAACTGTCTCACAGGAGAAAGGTAAAGGCAGGAGGGAGAGGAAGAAACAAGGAAGGTAAATAGGGGATGAATAAGAACAAAGTACACAATAAAATTGTCTCAAAATGCCATTATGAAATCCTAATTAAAAATTAAAAAATGCTTAAAGTTCTTCGATGTTTATTAGATTCAGCTTGTGTAAAGCATAGTGTAATTTGAAATTTTCTTTGTTGACATACTGTGTGGGTGATCTTTCCATTGGTGACAATGGGACGTAGATATTCCCTGTTATTCTTACAATTTATCTCTTTCTTTGGGTTTAATAGTGTTTCTTTTCTATAATTTGGTGCTTAAGCATTGGAGATATATATATATATATATATATATATATATATATATATATATATATATATATATGGGCTGGGATTTGGCTCAGTTGGTAGAGCGCTGCGCTGCAGTCTCTGAGGTCCCGAATTCAATTCCCAGCACCGCAAAAATGGGAGAAGGGCCTGGCAATCCACTCCCAAGGCAATCGAGAAACAGGCAGCCATTGAAAACCCTATGAGGGTCGCTATGAGTCGGATACCGACTCGACAGCACCTAACAACAACAACATATATATATATATATATATATATATATATATATACATACATATAGTAATAATTGGTATTTCTTATCATTGTTATTTCTTCTTGAATTGATCTCTCCTATAGACCTTTGTCTCTTTTTACATTAATTGACTTAAAGTCTATTTTGGCTGATTTGTTGTTGTTGTTAGGTGCTGTCCAGTCAATGTCTGACTAATAGGGACTCTGCATAAAACAGGCAAAACACTATGTCAGTGCTTCTCTGCTATTCGTTGATTTTTTGAGAGTGGGATGCCAGGTCCGTCTCCCAAGCCTACAGCACATGGTGTTCCCAGGTGGTCTCCCATCCAGGTACTAACCAAGCCCTTCTCTGCGTAGCTTCCAAGATCTGATGGGATCAGATGGCTGCAGGCTATGGTTGCAGGCTTTTATCTGATATAAGTTATGATTACTCCTTCTCTATTTGATTTTTAGTTTGAAATCTTTTTCCTTCCTTTCAGTTTTGGTCTATTTGTGCCTTTACTCATGAAGAGAATTTCTTGTAAGAAGCCTGCCACTGTTTTTATGTTTTATTCTATATCTTTCAATTGTGCCATTTAATCCATTTACATTCAAGGGCTTTTTTTGTTAACTTTATTATGGTGAGATTGTGTGTCCTTTGTTTCTGTTTTTCTCTATTGCTCATCTTTATGGTTTAGTAGTTTTCTGTATTGATAACGTTGGACTCTTTCTATTTTATATATTGTGCTATACATGTAAGTTTTGTTGAGTTGATCTCGTCATTGTTCTCTTTCTCCTTCTCTTCCTCCTCCTCCTTCCTTTTTCCTTCTGCCTCTTCTTCTCCTGCTCCTCCTCCCCATCTCCTCCTCTTGCCTCCTTCTCTCCTCCTCCTCCTCCTTTTCTCCTTTTCCTTCTCCTTCTCCTCCCTCCTCCTCCTCCTCTTCTTCTTCTTCTTCTTCTTCTTCTTCTTCTTCTTCCTTTTTCCCTACTCTTCCTCCTCCCCCTCTCCTCTTCCCCCCTCCTCCTTCTCTCCTCCTTTTCCTCCTCTTCTCTTTCTCTTTCTTCCTTTCTC